>JAODUO010000048.1:320000-570000 GCA_025642075.2 Ridgeia piscesae
TATGCATACTTCTCAAAAGCCTCGCTTTGGAAACATGCCTGTCCCCTTCTGCCTACCTGCGGAAATGAACAAAAACGGATGCGAATACACAAAGGAGGTGCCAGATTGTTGCCATCCAATGATCGTAGAGAACTGGCCTTTTTTCTTCTTGGTATGAGAAAGGATAATGTTGGGGAAATAACAGTCAAAGACGCACTGATTTTGGACTACGGTCGCAGCCTCGTGAGGAGATTTGGAAACGACAAAGAACAATATGGCTACATTCGTGGGAAAATGAGACAGCTAGGACGGCTCTTAATATGTCTTCATCAACTAAGTGGAAAGTAGGTCTCTTTGCGTGATGTAGTGCACCCATCTATGTTCCAGATGGTTGTAAGTGCAGCTCAATAATGCGTCGGCTTCGATTATGTGAACCACACTATGGCATGCCCTCTCAAACTATCAAATCTGGTCAGCTACTGAAAACGTGGTTGAAGTCAAGCTGGCCCAAGCACTAGAGAGGTGTGACACAGATGCAGCAGAAACCAGCACGCAATTCATTAAACTGTGTGAGCTACAGTGGACACAAGTATCAGCAACTGCTCTCCGAAATTTGCCAGAACGCAAGCGAAATGGTGTTAAGTTGTTGCCGCTTACTGAGGATGTGGAGAAATTAAATGGACACCTGGACAGTGAAGGAAGCAAACACGCCAGTGTGCTTGAGGAGCACAGTGACAATACAGAATCGTATGCTGCATTGATCCAAGTTGTACTTGCAAAGGTGATTACCTTCAACAGGACGCGACAAGGGGAGGTTTCCAAAAATCTACTCAAGGATTGGGATTCTAAATGCAAGGCAAATCCAAACACAGAATTAGAGACGTCTCTGAGCGAAGTATAGAAAGGCTTGCTTAAGGTACTTAAGCGTCTTGAGATTAGAGGGAAGAGGGGCTGCACTGTCCCAATCCTAATCACAGAAGGGATTAACAAATTGATGAAAGTACTTCTGCAAAGGAGATCGCAACATATGCCGGGAAAAAATCCATACCTCTTTCCAAGATGTACCACAACAAACTCACACCTACGGGGGTCAGATGTCATGAGATTAGATGTGGCGACTACAGCCCAATTACGTGGCCTGAAAGAGCATGAGATGGACATGCTGGCTAATTTCCTCGGTCATGACATTAGAATTCACACCGAATTCTACAGGATGCCTCTCGATGTCCTGCAGATTGCGCGAGTATCGAAGGTGTTCCTGGCAGCCGAACGAGGACACATTTCACGTTATGCTGGAAAGGGACTGAGTGAAATCAACACAGAAGACACCGAAGAGGTCGAGTTGGAAGACGACGATGACATTGACGAAGATCACGTCGAAGATTGTTCTAGCCAGCCAGATGTTGCCAGTGCACTAGGGAAAGAGATTACAATAGGGACACTTCCCCAGACGTGTTGCAACCGATCAAATGAAACTATCCCAAAGCATGACAAAAAGAAACATAAGAAATTTTGTCCAAAGCCGTGGACAAGTCACGAAAAAGAAGCTATCAGGTTGCATTTTGCATTTGTCATGGAAGAACGTCAAAGAACACAGCAGAAATACACAATTGTCTTAAGTTAGCGAGAAAGAATCATCGTTTATGAGATCGCATATCGCATTTTCCCGTTGGTTCCAAAGTAATTATAATGAATTACATTGTGATCTTTGTGTGGTCACCCACAATGTGTTTTTTATAATCGGGCTATACTAATTGTATTTGTTTGAAAGAGCTTACATACACAAATGTAATTTGCCCCTGTTTCAGATAATATTTGAATGTGTACGAAAGTGATAAAAAAATGATGTATTTGCAATATGGTTTATGTTGATAGTTGTCTGAATCCGATGAGACGTGGACAATTGTTGTTAATGTGTTGAGATGCTAGACATGTTGCTATTGTCTCCATTAATTATGAATAATTTTGATAACACACGTCGGCCATGCTTTGTAGCTTTGTAGTGTAGGTTTTGTTGAATACAGTTGAATGTTTGATCGTTTAAAAAACTAATCTCAATAAACACATTTTGAAATGTGGGTAATTACAAACAAATGGATGTTGTGTGCGTGTATATATATATATATATATATATATATATATATATATATATATATAACCCCTTTCAGTCGTACACGTTTGTAAGTGGCAAGGTTTAGACTCCCACCTACCAGAGCAGTATCGTTGGCTGATTGCTATTGAACGTTTTCCACACTTAGTGTACTAGTAGTAGTAGTAGTGGCTTAGGTCGTGAGGTCGCATTTTCCTAATGGTTCCTAAATACTAATAAAATGCATTATGATCTTTGTGTCCACCCACAACCCGATGTCTTTTTAACAATCGGTTTGTACTAATTGCGTAGTCGGTTGATATGTGTTTGAAACAGTATTCATATGTCAATGTAATTGGCCCCGATTTGTTCTTCCGACTAATATAACAATTTGAATGAATACGAAGGTAAGACAAACTGATTAATATACAATGTGTTTTATATTGATAGTTGTCTATATGGGATGAGACGAGGCCAATTGTTGAAGTGTTGACGTGCTTGACATGTTGGTGTAGCCTCCATTAGATTACAATGTGTTTTATGTTGATAGTTGTCTATATGGGATGAGACGAGGCCAATTGTTGAAGTGTTGACGTGCTTGACATGTTGGTGTAGCCTCCATTAGATTACAATGTGTTTTATGTTGATAGTTGTCTAGATGGGATGAGACGAGGTCAATTGTTGAAGTGTTGACGTGCTTGACATGTTGGTGTAGCCTCCATTAGATTACAATGTGTTTTATGTTGATAGTTGTCTATATGGGATGAGACGAGGCCAATTGTTGAAGTGTTGACGTGCTTGACATGTTGGTGTAGCCTCCATTAGATTACAATGTGTTTTATGTTGATAGTTGTCTATATGGGATGAGACGAGGCCAATTGTTGAAGTGTTGACGTGCTTGACATGTTGGTGTAGCCTCCATTAGATTACGATGTGTTTTATGTTGATAGTTGTCTAGATGGGATGAGACGAGGCCAATTGTTGAAGTGTTGACGTGCTTGACATGTTGGTGTAGCCTCCATTAGATTACAATGTGTTTTATGTTGATAGTTGTCTATATGGGATGAGACGAGGCCAATTGTTGAAGTGTTGACGTGCTTGACATGTTGGTGTAGCCTCCATTAGATTACAATGTGTTTTATGTTGATAGTTGTCTAGATGGGATGAGACGAGGTCAATTGTTGAAGTGTTGACGTGCTTGACATGTTGGTGTAGCCTCCATTAGATTACAATGTGTTTGATGTTGATAGTTGTCTAGATGGGATGAGACGTGGCCAATTGTTGAAGTGTTGACGTGCTTGACATGTTGGTGTAGCCTCCATTAGATTACGATGTGTTTTATGTTGATAGTTGTCTAGATGGGATGAGACGAGGCCAATTGTTGAAGTGTTGACGTGCTTGACATGTTGGTGTAGCCTCCATTAGATTACAATGTGTTTTATGTTGATAGTTGTCTAGATGGGATGAGACGAGGCCAATTGTTGAAGTGTTGACATACTTGACATGTTGGTGTAGCCTCCATTAGATTACAATGTGTTTGATGTTGATAGTTGTCTAGATGGGATGAGACGAGGCCAATTGTTGAAGTGTTGACATGCTTGACATGTTGGTGTAGCCTCCATTAGATTACAATGTGTTTTATGTTGATAGTTGTCTAGATGGGATGAGACGAGGCCAATTGTTGAAGTGTTGACATACTTGACATGTTGGTGTAGCCTCCATTAGATTACAATGTGTTTGATGTTGATAGTTGTCTAGATGGGTTGAGACGAGGCCAATTGTTGAAGTGTTGACATGCTTGACATGTTGGTGTAGCCTCCATTAGATTACAATGTGTTTTATGTTGATAGTTGTCTAGATGGGATGAGACGAGGCCAATTGTTGAAGTGTTGACATACTTGACATGTTGGTGTAGCCTCCATTAGATTACAATGTGTTTGATGTTGATAGTTGTCTAGATGGGATGAGACGTGGCCAATTGTTGAAGTGTTGACGTGCTTGACATGTTGGTGTAGCCTCCATTAGATTACAATGTGTTTTATGTTGATAGTTGTCTAGATGGGATGAGACGAGGCCAATTGTTGAAGTGTTGACGTGCTTGACATGTTGGTGTAGCCTCCATTAGATTACAATGTGTTTTATGTTGATAGTTGTCTAGATGGGATGAGACGAGGCCAATTGTTGAAGTGTTGACATACTTGACATGTTGGTGTAGCCTCCATTAGATTACAATGTGTTTGATGTTGATAGTTGTCTAGATGGGATGAGACGAGGCCAATTGTTGAAGTGTTGACATGCTTGACATGTTGGTGTAGCCTCCATTAGATTACAATGTGTTTTATGTTGATAGTTGTCTATATGGGATGAGACGAGGCCAATTGTTGAAGTGTTGACGTGCTTGACATGTTGGTGTAGCCTCCATTAGATTACAATGTGTTTTATGTTGATAGTTGTCTAGATGGGATGAGACGAGGCCAATTGTTGAAGTGTTGACGTGCTTGACATGTTGGTGTAGCCTTCATTAGATTACAATGTGTTTGATGTTGATAGTTGTCTAGATGGGATGAGACGAGGCCAATTGTTGAAGTGTTGACGTGCTTGACATGTTGGTGTAGCCTCCATTAGATTACAATGTGTTTGATGTTGATAGTTGTCTAGATGGGATGAGACGAGGCCAATTGTTGAAGTGTTGACATGCTTGACATGTTGGTGTAGCCTCCATTAGATTACAATGTGTTTGATGTTGATAGTTGTCTAGATGGGATGAGACGAGGCCAATTGTTGAAGTGTTGACATACTTGACATGTTGGTGTAGCCTCCATTAGATTACAATGTGTTTGATGTTGATAGTTGTCTAGATGGGATGAGACGAGGCCAATTGTTGAAGTGTTGACATGCTTGACATGTTGGTGTAGCCTCCATTAGATTACAATGTGTTTGATGTTGATAGTTGTCTAGATGGGATGAGACGTGGCCAATTGTTGAAGTGTTGACGTGCTTGACATGTTGGTGTAGCCTCCATTAGATTACGATGTGTTTTATGTTGATAGTTGTCTAGATGGGATGAGACGAGGCCAATTGTTGAAGTGTTGACGTGCTTGACATGTTGGTGTAGCCTCCATTAGATTACAATGTGTTTTATGTTGATAGTTGTCTAGATGGGATGAGACGAGGCCAATTGTTGAAGTGTTGACATGCTTGACATGTTGGTGTAGCCTCCATTAGATTACAATGTGTTTGATGTTGATAGTTGTCTAGATGGGATGAGACGAGGCCAATTGTTGAAGTGTTGACATGCTTGACATGTTGGTGTAGCCTCCATTAGATTACAATGTGTTTTATGTTGATAGTTGTCTAGATGGGATGAGACGAGGCCAATTGTTGAAGTGTTGACATACTTGACATGTTGGTGTAGCCTCCATTATATTACAATGTGTTTGATGTTGATAGTTGTCTAGATGGGTTGAGACGAGGCCAATTGTTGAAGTGTTGACTGCTTGACATGTTGGTGTAGCCTCCATTAGATTACAATGTGTTTTATGTTGATAGTTGTCTAGATGGGATGAGACGAGGCCAATTGTTGAAGTGTTGACATACTTGACATGTTGGTGTAGCCTCCATTAGATTACAATGTGTTTGATGTTGATAGTTGTCTAGATGGGATGAGACGTGGCCAATTGTTGAAGTGTTGACGTGCTTGACATGTTGGTGTAGCCTCCATTAGATTACAATGTGTTTTATGTTGATAGTTGTCTAGATGGGATGAGACGAGGCCAATTGTTGAAGTGTTGACGTGCTTGACATGTTGGTGTAGCCTCCATTAGATTACAATGTGTTTTATGTTGATAGTTGTCTAGATGGGATGAGACGAGGCCAATTGTTGAAGTGTTGACATACTTGACATGTTGGTGTAGCCTCCATTAGATTACAATGTGTTTGATGTTGATAGTTGTCTAGATGGGATGAGACGAGGCCAATTGTTGAAGTGTTGACATGCTTGACATGTTGGTGTAGCCTCCATTAGATTACAATGTGTTTTATGTTGATAGTTGTCTATATGGGATGAGACGAGGCCAATTGTTGAAGTGTTGACGTGCTTGACATGTTGGTGTAGCCTCCATTAGATTACAATGTGTTTTATGTTGATAGTTGTCTAGATGGGATGAGACGAGGCCAATTGTTGAAGTGTTGACGTGCTTGACATGTTGGTGTAGCCTTCATTAGATTACAATGTGTTTGATGTTGATAGTTGTCTAGATGGGATGAGACGAGGCCAATTGTTGAAGTGTTGACGTGCTTGACATGTTGGTGTAGCCTCCATTAGATTACAATGTGTTTTATGTTGATAGTTGTCTAGATGGGATGAGACGAGGCCAATTGTTGAAGTGTTGACGTGCTTGACATGTTGGTGTAGCCTCCATTAGATTACAATGTGTTTTATGTTGATAGTTGTCTAGATGGGATGAGACGTGGCCAATTGCTGAAGTGTTGACGTGCTTGACATGTTGGTGTAGCCTCCATTAGATTACAATGTGTTTTATGTTGATAGTTGTCTAGATGGGATGAGACGAGGCCAATTGTTGAAGTGTTGACGTGCTTGACATGTTGGTGTAGCCTCCGTTAGATTACAATGTGTTTTATGTTGATAGTTGTCTAGATGGGATGAGACGAGGCCAATTGTTGAAGTGTTGACATACTTGACATGTTGGTGTAGCCTCCGTTAGATTACAATGTGTTTTATGTTGATAGTTGTCTAGATGGGATGAGACGAGGCCAATTGTTGAAGTGTTGACGTGCTTGACATGTTGGTGTAGCTTCCATTAGATTACAATGTGTTTGATGTTGATAGTTGTCTAGATGGGATGAGACGAGGCCAATTGTTGAAGTGTTGACGTGCTTGACATGTTGGTGTAGCCTTCATTAGATTACAATGTGTTTTATGTTGATAGTTGTCTAGATGGGATGAGACGTGGCCAATTGTTGAAGTGTTGACGTGCTTGACATGTTGGTGTAGCCTCCATTAGATTACAATGTGTTTTATGTTGATAGTTGTCTAGATGGGATGAGACGTGGCCAATTGTTGAAGTGTTGACGTGCTTGACATGTTGGTGTAGCCTCCATTAGATTACAATGTGTTTTATGTTGATAGTTGTCTAGATGGGATGAGACGTGGCCAATTGTTGAAGTGTTGACGTGCTTGACATGTTGGTGTAGCCTCCGTTAGATTACAATGTGTTTTATGTTGATAGTTGTCTAGATGGGATGAGACGAGGCCAATTGTTGAAGTGTTGACATGCTTGACATGTTGGTGTAGCCTCCATTAGATTACAATGTGTTTTATGTTGATAGTTGTCTAGATGGGATGAGACGAGGCCAATTGTTGAAGTGTTGACGTGCTTGACATGTTGGTGTAGCCTCCGATTAGATTACAATGTGTTTTATGTTGATAGTTGTCTAGATGGGATGAGACGAGGCCAATTGTTGAAATGTTGACATGCTTGACATGTTGGTGTAGCCTCCATTAGATTACAATGTGTTTGATGTTGATAGTTGTCTAGATGGGATGAGACGTGGCCAATTGTTGAAGTGTTGACGTGCTTGACATGTTGGTGTAGCCTCCATTAGATTACAATGTGTTTTATGTTGATAGTTGTCTAGATGGGATGAGACGAGGCCAATTGTTGAAGTGTTGACGTGCTTGACATGTTGGTGTAGCCTCCATTAGATTACAATGTGTTTTATGTTGATAGTTGTCTAGATGGGATGAGACGTGGCCAATTGTTGAAGTGTTGACGTGCTTGACATGTTGGTGTAGCCTCCATTAGATTACAATGTGTTTTATGTTGATAGTTGTCTAGATGGGATGAGACGAGGCCAATTGTTGAAGTGTTGACATGCTTGACATGTTGGTGTAGCCTCCATTAGATTACAATGTGTTTGATGTTGATAGTTGTCTAGATGGGATGAGACGAGGCCAATTGTTGAAGTGTTGACATGCTTGACATGTTGGTGTAGCCTCCATTAGATTACAATGTGTTTTATGTTGATAGTTGTCTAGATGGGATGAGACGAGGCCAATTGTTGAAGTGTTGACATGCTTGACATGTTGGTGTAGCCTTCATTAGATATGAATAATTTACTTAGCACACATCGGCCACGCCTCGTAGTGTTGGTTTTGTTTAATACAGTGTTCGATGTCGTACTACAATAATTGTATATCACCTGGCTTGTTTTTAAAGACTAATCTCAATAAACACATTTTGGACTGTGGGTAGTTAAAAATGGATGCTAGTGTTTCTTCAAAGAAGGATATGAGTGTCCTATAATTGCGTTTTGATAGGTATGACTCAACAATTATAATATGATTTATTGAAGCGTATCATGAATCATATAAATGCGACATTTACTCAGGCTTCATCCAATACGTGCTTATAGTTTAAAAGTGTTGGTATATATTGATTGAGGGGTTAGCGTTCCGTGCTCAGTGTACTATATGCTTGCTTGATATGTATTAAAGTTACTAAATATATACACACATTAATAAAAAAACAGATTTGACGGGTTATACATTTGTTAAATGCAGCGCTGTCAATTTGTGTATCTGCATATATATTTACGTTGTTATTGTTATCGTTGTATTGGGTTTTAGATATACCAAGTCGGCGTTAAATATATACTACTGCAAATAGGTATAACTAACTAACTTCCGATTACACACCGGTCTCCCGTACGCGGCATCTAAGCATATAGGTTTTAAGGAGACCGATTTTTGTGTATATATGCTATTTATTACAATATCATAACAATATTGTAGTATGTGGCGTGTATTTGTATTACATACAATGTTCCAATTAGACATAATTGGAAAATCAGTTACATAAAAATATACGGCCGGTCTCCTGTAGGAGGTCGTATATGCACTGGTCTCCGTATGCAGCATATATATGTTTACAATTATACATATAACTTACTATGTCAAAATCATGTGTCGTATCGTTAAAGCTGCAGTCCCCAGTCGTAAGTTAAAAACTAATGTCCCCACTTGACACACAAAACAAGTGTGTGTGTGTGTGTGTGTGTGTGTGTGCGTGTGCGTGTGCGTGTGCGGGTGCGTGTGCGTGTGCGTGTGCGTGTGCGTGTGCGTGTGCGTGTGCGTGTGTGTATGATGTTGTTCAAATAACAATGACATATTTGTAACATATATTGTGTTTTGTGAATTTTTTCATTCTACCGCTGTGCGACAAATCTCCAGTTTTCTCATTTCAGAAACTTAACAGGTCTGTTTATAAGTAATTATATTGTTTCGTACAAATTGTGTCTGTGAAACTGTTGAACAACTGTTGTTTGTAAAGGGTCTGGTTCTAGTTGTTGTTTCCAGCACTCGACAGGGTTCTATGAACTGAATAGTCTGTATATACATTGTTTTGTGGTTACAATGTTATGATCTTACAAATCTCATTGAACTAGTTAGGCTTTTTTCAGAACTTTTACACCAAGCCGACCTTTCTATGCTGGCACTGTGGTCACTGCCAGATTGCTTATCATCCTCAGCTATTAAAATAATGTTTGGTAGGCGCAGCTGTATCTAGACTAAAGGAAGTAGAAAATAGGCAAAGCTAGCTGACACCCGGCCCAACTAGTTATTAGGTCTAAGCGGATATCAAACTAGTCTAGGGCCTAGGCCAATCAGTCCCAGCCCAGGCCAGGGATCCACGTTTTGTTTACTGCAGAGTCCGAAACATCTAGGTAATCAAATCCTCAAATGTAATTTCTGTGTAACGGTAGGGATAGGTAGTTTCTATTAATAAATGATGGCTTTGCAATTCGAAGTACGCATGATTATGACAGCGTGGAACGTATTTATGATGCCAACATATGAAAGTAGTCTATTATCGCCCAAACCTTACCTCGCTTCACACCGGTACTCCACGGTGCTATTTTACTACCGTTTACTACACTGACAACCATTTTGCGCTATAGGACGTTTCACAGTGACGTCACACGCCGAGTCACGTGGTCGTCTGCGGCGACTTGTTGGCAGAAGAGAGAAGTTGGCGGCCATTTACCTATAGTTCGTTGTAATTTCACCGCATTCCTAAGGAAGAGAAACGACGACAACCTTAGCTGAATGCGATCAAGCGCAAACATTGTGACCGAGTGTGTGGATGGCATTTCATTTCAAGTTTTGAACTGTTTTATTTATTAGCATAAAACGTTACTATTCATGAGTACTGATGGCAGATACATAAACATAATTTACTGCAAAACAGACTTTGACCTTTGTTACATTAGTCGCATATAGGACTGGTTGAACTCGCATGACTCCGAAGCCTCACACATAGCTAAATATGGAAACAATCTGACATGTCTGTCAATGTGAACGCATAATATGTACATTAATTAGTCGGGGCTCACGGTTCCAAATTTTGGAGGTAGTGGACACCTCGTGCTATTTTTGGTTGTATTTTAAATCAATGAACACACACACACTGCACGCAAACAATGCACATGAACACTACACACGCACGCACGCACGCACGCACGCACGCACGCACGCACGCACGCACGCACGCACGCACGCACGCACGCACGCACACGCACGCACGCACGCCACCACACACACACACACACACACACACACACACACACACACACACACACACACACACACACACACACACACACACACACACACACACACACACGCTATCACCACAACCACAAATGCTCACGCATGCACTCACCCGCTAACACCCACGACCCACCGAAACACTGCAGCATTGTCTGACCACGGTTCCTTTTCTGACATCAGTACATAGTACAGACAACACCTGTGAAGATCCCGTCTGCTCACGTGAAGTCTGCCAATGGGAACACGGAAGCAACACAACCTGAGCGTGACTACTCCAGATCCAGCCACCCAGAGATGGGTCATTGTTGTGGGCAGGAAGGCGTCTTGTACAGCACTGGCAGGGGCGTAGCTAGCCGTACGCACGTAAGCACGTGCTTCCACATCATTAAGGCAACCACAAAATGCCCACTTCAAACGGTGGCCAGAGGATGCCCAGATATGTTCATAGCCTTTGGCAACGAAAGCGTCATCATTCACTTGTAACAATTTGTCAACATTTTGACAGCATTGTACAGCTGTATCCAGTTTCCAGACCTCTGTGTACAGAACAAATAGATGCCTCCGTCTGAAGGCTATCTTGGCAATGCAGCAGCCGGGTAAATACGAATTCACCAGAAAAAATGTATCAATGTTTTGACGTCCATGGGCTAAGATAAAAAAATATTAGAAGCTAAAACTGGCGTTAACAACAAAACAAAACTACAGTCACTCTGTAAGACGAGATGGGCTAGACGTGCCAACGCACTGTATATATTCGGGTCTGCCTTGACAACTGTAATGTCTGCTCTGAAACAGTTGGGTCAAACCTAGTAGCAAATACATTTGCCCGTTGCTGCCTAAAGGTTTTTTGAACAGTACGAAGCCCAGAGTTCTGAGCCTTACCAATAACTCCTTTTTGCAGCTTCTTCTCTCGGCCTTGGATTTGCTCCACGGCCCCCTCTGGGCAATTTGTTAGTCTTCCATTTATACGCACCTGTTTGAACCATGTTTGGTTCTCATTCACTTTAGAAACAGTTGTTTTTGCATCAGTGCCGCCGCCACCACCAGCTGCCTTGGCAAAGGTTTTAACTGACGTTGCACTGACATCACCCGATGACAAGCTGTCAGAACCACCACTTGAGGAGGCTGAGGCTTGTACCTGTGCTATTACCGGTGCAGTGTTGTTAGAACCAGATGGGGGAACTAGCAATGCCCTGAGAAAGGTCATCCATTTTCTTCTCCATATAGCTCATGCGAGTCTCCAGACTAGCAGAGACACTATGAAGTCCATCGGAAACCGCATTGTGGGATTCAATTGTAGCTCTCAGTATATCCACCTCATTCTTTTTGATAGTGTTGAGCAGAGCAGAGACGTCGACACTGTCAAATGTGATCGGAGGCAATTTGCTCAGATCCAGAGCAACAAACTTTGGCACATCAGATAATTTTTCCTGGAGCAACTTTATTGCGTCTTCAATGTTCATGGCACTCTTCTTAGCACCCTGTCTTTTACGATATCGAGAGTTAGTTTTCATCAACACACAAGTCAAATAGTTTCTTCTTTGATACTTCAATATCAGAGTCACTGAAAGTGCTTGTGCACAGCTGTACGATAACATCAGGAGGCAGAATGTCCAATTTATTTGTAATAAAACACAAAAGTTCATCAATCAGTACACTGTCATCTGTGGTGCGTGTAATTTCAGAATGTGTGTTGCCATTCACAGTAGCATTCGTATCTATGACATCAGAGGCAGAATTACGATTTTCAGCCAAACAAGTCTGGCCGCACAATCTTTCATAATGTAGCATCATAATCCTGCATCACTACATCCCAGTCGAGCAAAGTGCCAGTTCGTATGGCAGCATCATTTATTTCTGCATATTTATCACACAGCCAGTCCTTACAGGATCGATGCTTCACATCAGAAGTGCTTCGGCAGTGACGACACTTACGAGCCATCTCGGTGTTCGTTGGCGTTGCGAACCTGCGGGACTCAAGTGGATTTCACTGGGAAATCGACAAATAAGCATACACTAGTCACAGATTGAGATGCAACTTGAATCACCAATTCACATTTGTCAGAGATACTTCATAATCATGACCACAGCTTACACGGAATGAAGTAGGAAAGCTTCGAATTCCTATCAGCAGCATAAACAGCACATTTATTTAATTACGCTAACAATTGTTCTGTACAAGATATGCGACAATTGGCTGCTTGTAGTGAACAGAAATAATGGACACAATAGATTGTATAGGATCAGTTGACTCAGTCATGAAGTAAGGTATATTCAGCTGGGGATGGAATCAGGAATGGTTTGTTTCAATGAATTATTTTGGGTCAGACGTCAACAAACAGCACGTGACTAGTACGAACTAACAAATTACGAGTGCTGTGCAGGGTGCATCTGTTTATAGGCTGGTTGTCTGATTGGTTAGAGGTACTTGGAATCAGAAAAGATGATAATTAGTAATAGAAGATAGAGTGTGTCGAATGTGGGAAAATCGTGACCGTGTTGAACATATAAATTGTGATTAAACTAATCAGCGCATGGTACATTGCCAACACAATTGTTTAGCATATCTAGTTTAGTCTCAGGGTCATTATAGTATTTAAATTTACATCAAAGCAAAAACAGATGGTGGGCGCTATTTTTAGCAATGGCAGACATTTGAATGTCTTTGAAATTCAAACGTAATACAACATATCAACGCTTCTAAAAATACTCTTAGACCGCAACTTCAGCTGTGAAAATAATATATTTTGTCGGAAGCCATCATATAAAATGGCGTATATTACTAAATTGCGGATATTTGAATGTCAATAAAGGTTAAAAGTAATACAATTTAAATAATCATATATAAAAACCTTACATTGGCTCTAGATTACGTAGTTCTTAAGTTATGGGTAAATGGCTGAGCCGGACGCCATCTTTAAAAATGGCGGTATAGATGAATGTTAGTGAAGTTAAAATGTACATTGGTGTATATTGTTATCCACCAAGCTATCCAATATCATCAACATAACTGCTTACTATTTTGTAGTTTTTGAGATATTGTGACATTTGTATTGACGACCGCCATCCTTAATAATGGCGGACGCGTAAGACAACAAATTCAAAATAAATTGAAATCTCTATCCCATACAACATATATTCACATACCACAATTATGTCTCTATATATGAAACAGTTATTAACGCACTGCGAAATTTAATTTGGCGGCCATTTTCAAAAATGGCCGCTAAATCACTATGGGACCAAACATAAAAATGGTAACAAGGGTTTTTACGTTCTATATACTATTTAGATAATTTTAAAACCTGTTGCCAAGATTATACCAAAAAATATGCTTCCTTTCCAGTGCCGACGCACTAATACTCCTTAAAGCTATTTGCATAAGTAGTTTGTCTAATTGTTCTGGTTTGTTTAATATTTGTGACACCAACAGGTAATCATATGTATTGTTTAGCAGGAAAGTCAATGTTCTGTACAAGACTTACGACAATTGGTGGTGAACAGAAATAATGGACACAATAGATTGTAAATGGAATGGAATCAGGAGTGGTTTGTATTGTATGGAATCAGAAGTGGTTTGTTTCAATGAATTATTTTGGGTCAACAAACAGCACGTGATTGGTATGAACTAACTAATTACGAGTGCTGTGCAGGGTGCATCTGTTTGTAGGCTGGTTGTCTGTTTGATTAGAGGTACGTGGAATCATAAAAGTTGATAATTAGTAATAGAAGATTGGGTGTGTCGAACATGGGAAAATCGTGACCGTGTTGAACATATCAATTGTGATTAAACTAATCAGCGCATGATATATTGCCATCACAATTGTTTGGTATATTTAGTTTAGTCTCAGTGGCATTATAGTAAAATTTAAATTGACATCAAAGCAAAAACAGATAAACCACATTACATATGTTGAATATAATTTCGGGAGTCTGTTTAAGAACATCCAGTGATGTTAACCATCACGATGTGTAATCAGACACACCCGCGCAGAATATCCACTGCTAATATGCAAATACATTTCTTGTTAATCATTTCGTAAATGTTTAAGATTCTAAATAATGAACATTCCTGTTCTGTTTTGCCTGCAGCACGTTGCAAGTGTTATATTGCCCATCACGGTGTCAGACGATGGCAGCATGCCGCAACCGCGGAAGCACACTGCCGGACCTCATACGGGGCTGGTGTTCACGTCCAATGACATTATGTTTGATGCGGCAGCCCACTTTGGCTGCAACAGGACATCCCGTGGAACGCACTCCACGCCAGCATTGGAGTACTCGCTGTGTCGCCACAGAATCGCTGCCATCCAGACAACGACAGCTTGTGCAGGAGTGAAGACGTCAGACTCGTCCACCAACGGTCCTGAGTGTGACGTCCACGCGCCGCCGGTGGCACTGGCCTACGGGAGATTCACCCCGATCCATCTCGACGACGCCCTCTTCACACGTGACGCGTTCTGGGCTTTGCCGATGGCGCTGGTGACTGGTTCTAATGAGAGGTTAACGTGGAGTTTGTTTGTGCAGCGTTTGTTGTGGCTCAGTGGTAACCAGGTGGTTGTGCAAGGGTGCAGAACTGGCTTAAGTGACAAAGTCAGCAGTCGGTTATTGTCCACGACGGCTCGACTGAACAAGTGGAGTTGTCACGCTACAACCGTGAGACAATGTATTTTGGATCTAATAGCAACTAATTCGGGGCTCCTGCACGAATCGGTTGTGTTGTCTTATACTCATTGGTTCGATGCATTAGAAAATGTCAGCTATACCTTCCCACGATTCAGCGACTCGTTCAATGAAGCATGTGAACGGGTGATACTACACGCCGTAGACCAGTCGCGGAGTAGCGGAGGAGCGGAGGAGCGTAGGAGCGTAGGAGAGGAGGAGCGAGGAGCGGAGGGGCGGAGGAGAGGAAGAACGGTGGAACGAAGAACCGGAGGACCGTAGGACTGGAGGACCGGAGGACCGGATGAGCGGAGGAGCGGAGTAGCGGAGGAGCGGTGGAGCAGTGAAGCAGTGGAGCAGTGAAGCAGTGGAGCAGTGTAGCAGTGGAGCGGATGAAGTATCAAATTTTCGATCAGTTAACCCCAACTTTGTTCTCTGTCAAACCCTACTTAGTGGTTGTTTTGTCCGCTAGTTGGCGCTGGCGTCTAGTCTAGTGTTATGGGTATCCGCATGATAGCGCTAGCTGTTAAAGTAGTGATGTCGCAACACAAAGTTTTACTGTGTCTAACTTTAGTTTGTGGTTGATTTGTTCGCTAGATGGCTATGTCGTCTAATTTAGTGTTAGGATTATCCACCAGAAGGGGGTTACGTCTAGCGTAGTGAGGTCGCAACCGAATATGTTGTCACAAACCAAAATTTGTTCTAGATTTGGTTGGAAAGGTACGATAATGACTTAGTAAAATACGAATACTAGTCATGATTATCACCTCAATACGTTAAGTTATGTTGTGGCTGTGGTTGAATCCACCATTTTCCCGAAGTTGTGTTTTGCACGTCAGAGGAATCATCCTTTTTATGGAAGTTATGTTTTTGCACGTGACCGGAAGCGACATTTTATAAGTTACAAGACTAACTTAAATTTGTGAAAACACCACCTGTCTAACGCAATGAAATAGTGAAACATTACGAAAAGGTACAAAGTTGGCACATCGACTTAGTAAAATTAAAAACTTGACAAAGTTATCACACCGAAACACTAAAAGTTATGGTATGACTATGATCGAATGTGTAATTTTATAAGAAATTGTGTTGTGGTCATGATCCGGTCCGCCATTTTCCTGGAAGTTGTGGTTTGCACGTGGTACGAAGCGTCTGATTATCTTGCTGACTTAGTAAAATACGACAATGTGAAAAGGATGTCAGGTCGAAACGAAAGGATATTGAGATTTTGCTACAATCATGTCATAAACATAAAAACGTTATACGTTTTCCGAAGTGAAACAAATATAAAATTTACGAAGTTCCCACACTAACTGTCAACTTGCTATGTCTGTCAACTTACCGTGTCTGTAAACATACCGGGTCTATAAACTTGCCGTGTTGTAAACTTACTGTTTTGCTTTGTTCTGTAAACTGACTATTTTGTTTTGCTTTTCTTTGCTTCGCTTTGTTTTGTTTGTTGTTTGTTTGATTTGATTTGATTTTTGATTTGATTTGATTTGATTTGATTTGATTTGATTTGATTTGATTTGATTTGATTTGATTTGATTTGATTTGATTTGATTTGATTTGTTTGTTTTTTGTTTGTTTTGATTTGATTTGATTTGATTTGTTTGTTTTGCTTTGCTTTGCTTTGTTTTGTAAACATAATGTGTCTGTAAACTTACTGTTTTGTTTTTCTAAGCTTACTGCTTTGTTTTGTTTTGTTTTGTAAACTTGACGTGTCTGTAAACTTACCGTTTTGTTTTTTTCTTTTGTAAACATAACGGGTCTGTAAACTTACTGATTTATTTTGTTTGTTTTGTAAACTTGTCTGTCAACTTGTCGTGTTTGTAAACTTGCACAGTGTCTCTCAAATTGTCGTGTCTGTAAACTCCCCGTGTCTGTAAGCTTGTCATGTCTGTAAAGTCCCCGTGTCTGTAAACTTGTCGTGTCTGAAAACTTGTCATGTTTATTTGTTTGTTTTGCTTAGTTTATGTTTTGTTTTGCTTTGCTTTGCTTTGCTTTGCTTTGCTTTGCTTTGCTTTGCTTTGCTTTGCTTTGCTTTGCTTTGCTTTGCTTTGCTTTGCTTTGCTTTATAAACAAAACTTGTCTGTAAACGCACCGCGTCTATAAACTTGTCGTGCCTGATACACGCGAACACATTCGGACACACCTGGACACACACGAACACATACGGACACACACGGACACATACGGACACATACGGACACATGCGGACACACGCGGATACGGACACGCACACGCACCTGCACTCGAACGCGCACATGCACACTCACACGCAAGCGCACGCACGACATATGTAAGTTCCATACGTGGAGAACGTGACCTATGTCACCTGCATACTGGATATGAATTGATACCACCATATGAATAAAAAATGTCCAGACTTGTCTGGGTAGGAACGCTACGTCACAGATACAATGTATTACATTGTTTTTTATTTACTTCTGGTTGCCTAGCAACCTATAGTTGTACAGGCGAAGATCTACTTACAGTAGCGGTGCCCTTGCAAATCGCACAGGCGACGGTTAATATCTCCTACACCTACCTACAGCTGACGCGGTGACTTCCGTAGTGTAGTGGACCAATCACGTGAAATCCTACAACCTGGTCCACTGACGCACTGTAACTGATGCTTACTGAGCCAGCTTCCCTCGATGAGAACAGACACCAGCCGACTGTCAGGGTAGCAAGCTTCGGTAGATAGATATGCACCGTATTACACCTGCACTGGATATGGACGACCCGGTATGTAACCAAACTAGATATTTAGGTATGTTAATTGCATACGCATGAAAGAAACCAAGAGAACGTGACGTATGTGACCTACATACTTGACTTGGTAGCGTCGCGTGAACTACAATTTTGTGTTGGGGAAGACCTATGTGACATAAGATAAGTGATACCACCGTATCAAATACGCAATAACTTATAACCTTCTACCTTCTTCTATTCAGTTGCATTAGCCCAGTTATATATGATATATAGAAAACAATAACATTGCGCAAGGTGGCCTACACGACGAACGTGAATAAAGTGACCCAAGTGACCTATGCGCAGAATGTAACGATGATAACTGACCTTGTCGTGTGACCTTTGACCTTGACATTTAACCTCCTCCTCTCCACTGCTCCACCGTTCCAACCACTCATCCGCTCCTCCGCTCCACCGTTCCAACCACTCATCCGCTCCTCCGCTCCACCGCTCCTCCGCTACTCCACTCCTCCGCTCCTCCGGACCTCAGCTCCACAGCTCCACCGCTCCTCCTCTCCACCGCTCCTCCGGACCTCAGCTCCACCGCTCCACCGCTCCTCCTCTCCACCGCTCCAACGCTCCTCCGCTACTCCGCTCCTCCGCTCCTCCGGACCTCAGCTCCACAGCTCCACCGCTCCTCCTCTCCACCGCTCCACCGCCCCTCCGCTCCTCCGTCACATGATCTCTACCTACTATACTACTGACCGTGCCCAGGACACGTCGATATTTCGGTGCTGGTCTACGTACCCCAGTTACAACTATCGTCGCTGTGGAGAAATTCTACAAAGACATGTGTCATCGTGACAACGTAACGTTGCCCAAGGACACACATATCAAATTTGCACAACCGTGGACCCAGTTCAACGAAGTTCTTCTCGCAGTCACTTTCAATAAAGCGCACTACGAGTCAATTCCCTACTTAGAAACGCTGTACCGACAATTCTCCCCAAATATGCTGTACTGTGGCCCGTATCGACGCGACTAGTTATCCGGGTCTGAATAAGTTTAGATTCTTGTTAATTTAATGGGGGCAATCCCCCAATGGTCACATACCCGGAGCTTTCAATTACAAGTGTGTTGAGACGGCGCTTCGGCTGGACTACGCGGTCGACGGGTATCTGTTGGCGGACGACGACCTGCTACTCGCTGTCCACACGTTGTCGGAGCTAACGGCAAAAGCGGTGTGGTACAGACCGAAAAACCTGATCCGAATCTGCGAGATCAGCAAGCTTCGCGAGTGTAAGCTCGGCATGTGCGACTTTAACCGGCATTGGGTATGGTGGAGGTATTACCAGAACGCAACGGTTGAGGCGCTGAAGGAAATTGCCAACCGAAGACATTCCTCAGCGATCATGCACGCGGGCTACCAGCGCTTGTTGTCGTCGAACGGAGCGGCCGACCGTCCAAATAGCGGCATCTCCGACATCTACTACATTCCAAGCAAACTTTCTCGGGAATTTCTAGAACTTGTTGACGTATTTCTGCGTCACAGGGTGTTCCTAGAAATTGCCGTGCCGACGATAATAAGGTGCTTGGTGGAACCCACGGACGTGGTAAAGATTCGCGGCGTTGCTGTGAATGACGTTGCAGTCCGGAAGCATCCGTGGATGTATATTAAGACGCAGTCCCTGTTGGGAAGAGCTACTGGCATCCCCTCAAGTGGGGAATTCTGGCGGGTGGTTCAGTGGAATACTCTAAGCTGTACTGCACCAAGGTTCTCCCATATCTACACGATCGCTTTGCGAGGTCGATCGAGTAATACGTGTATGTGTATTGAGCGCATTAATCTTTCTTAAAACTTCAATGTCATTTCGGTTATTTTTGCTCCTCGCGTTTCTCACTAATTTCACAAAAAGCAAACTTACGAAATATCACTTGTGGCATGCTAATTCGTTTACGTATAGGTGTTTCTTCGATTTTATGAAATAAAAATAATTAATGTTTATATAATATATTAATTACCACATTTGAGTTCCCCAGTGCCATATGGCATTGCCATAGACGGCCATCATAACGTCTCCTTCATTGCATGCCAGGTTTCTTACACGTAAAATACTGTTGCACCAACCTTTATTCCGTGACGGATTAAGACATTCGTGGAACGTAGGGCCCTGAGTAAACCCACCTCAATTATAACTAGCTAACGTAACGTCTATGTTAGACCTAGCCCCAGTTACCCAGGCTCCGTGAGCTGGCAGACTACTAAACCCCTCAACTCTGCGTGGGGAATGAATGGACTGCAGTTGTAACCGCCAGGGCGGCCTTACCCATATTAGGGTAAATAAGCTGATCGGTTCTCAGGCCGAATTTGAAATAACAAATTAAATAACGGAGCCTGGGTAACCGAGGCTATTAAGCCTGAAGATGTCCCTCAGAGCCTTAGATAGATAGTGAAAAAATGTATTGAAGCCTCTGATGTTCCTCGCATTGCAGCGCCCTCACCGGGAGGCATAGAAAATTTGTAGGACCGCGTAATCATGGGCTAAACGTTGTTTGTTTCAAGTTTAATAATGCGAGGAAGACATCGTTGTGCAGTGGGATGCCACAACATTAAACATAAATCAAAAAGTACTTGGATAGTTATGTGGCATTTCAAAAGAATGGGAATGACAAGGGAGACCGATGAATGAAGGAACAAATGTATTTATTGTTAACGTTGGGCGGTCCGATGACAGCTTCATTGCTCCAACCCTGACAAGCATAACAATAATTATTTAATATCTGCACAGCTCATTTTGAACAGAGGTCCTTACTGATTCATCCATAACTCTATTAAAATAATAAATACACATTCCGCCAAATGTGTGCAAATATATAGTTTGAAAGTTGCTTTTGATGAAGTGCTACAAACCAAAAAACGTCGTAAAACTAAGACACCTGTGAACTTAACATCCGTGTGTCCTATTTGATTTGGGTGAAGCGATTTTTTTCCTTGACGTTTCGGTCGGGTCAGAACGTGCATCATAGATATAGATACATAAATACACATGTCACAGGGGATACTTCGTAGATTTACTTTTTGTGAAATTAGTATGAAACGCGAGGCGCACAAATAATCGAAATGACATTGCAGTTTAAAAAAAGATTAATGCGCTCAATACACATACACATACTAGACGATCGACCTCGCAAAGCGATCGTGTAGATATGGGAGAACCTTGGTGCAGTACAGCTTAGAGTATTCCACTGAACCACGCGCCAGAATTCCCCACTTGAGGGGATGAAAGTAGCTCTTCCCAACCAGGGACTGCGTCTTAACATACTTCCACGGATGCTTCCGGACTGCAACGTCATACACTGCCACGCCTCGGATCTCTACCACGTCCGTCGGTGCCACTAAGCACCTTATTATCGTCGGCACGGCAATCTCTAGGAACACCCTGTGACGCAGAAATACGTCAACAAGTTCTAGGAATTCTCGAGAAAGCTTGCTTGGAATGTAGTAGATGTCGGCGAAGCCGCCATTTGGACGGTCGGCCGCTCCGTTCGACAACAACAAGCGCTGGTAGCCCGCGTGCATAATCGCTGAGGAATGTCTTCGGTTGGCAATCTCCTTCAGCGCCTCGACCGTTGCGTTTTGGTAACCCCTCCACCATCTCCAGTTTGGGTAGAGGTCGCACATGCCGAGCTTACACTCGCGAAGCTTGCTGATCTCGCAGATTCGGACCAAGTTCTTCGCTCTGTACCACACCGCTGTTGTTGTTAGCTCCGATAACGTGTGGACAGCGAGTAGCAGGTCGTCGGCCGCCGACAGATACCCGTCAACCGCGTAGTCCAGCCGAAACGCCGTCTCCATACACTTGTAATTGAAAGCTCCGGGTACGTGACCTTTGGGGGATTGCCCGTATGAAATGAACGAGAAATTCAGACTCGGATACCTACTCGCGTCGATACTAATCGGGCCACAGTACAGCATATTTGGGAAGAATGGTCGGTACAGCGTTTCTAAGTAGGGAATTGCCTCGTAGTGCGGTTTATTGAAAGTGACTACGAGAAGAACTTCGTTGAACTGGGTCCACGGTTGTGCAAAGTTGATATGTGTGTCCTTGGGCAACGTTAAATTGTCATGATGACACGTATCTTTGTAGAATTTCTCCACAGCGACGATATTTGTAACTGGGGTACGTAGACCAGCACCGAAGTGTCGACGTGTTCTGGGCACGGACTGATCTACGGCGTGTAGTATCACCTGTTCACAAGCTTCATTGAACGAGTCGCTGAACCGTGGAAAGGTATAGCTGACATTTTCTAATGCATCGAACCAATGAGTATAAAATAACACATCCGATTCGTGCAGGAGCCCCGAATTAGTTGCTATTAGATCCAAAATGCATTGCCTCATGGTTGTGGCGTGACAACTCCACTTGTTCAGTCGAGCCGTCGTGGATAATAACCGACTGCTGACTTTGTCACTTAAGCCAGTTCTGCACCCTTGCACAACCACCTGGTTACCACTGAGCCACAACAAACGCTGCACTAACAAAATCCACGTTAACCTCTCATTAGAACCAGTCACCAGCGCCATCGGCAAAGCCCAGAACGCGTCACGTGTGAAGAGGGCGTCGTCGAGGTGGATCGGGGTGAATCTCCCGTAGGCCAGTGCCACCGGCGGCGCGTGGACGTCACACACAGGACCGTTGGTGGACGAGTCTGACGTCTTCACTCCTGCACACGCTATCGTTGTCTGGATGGCAGCGATTCTGTGGCGACACAGCGAGTACTCCAACGCTGGCGGGGAGTGCGTTCCACGGGATGTCCTGTTGCAGCCAAAGTGGGCTGCCGCATCAAACATAATGTCGTTGGACGTGAACACCAGCCCCGTATGAGGTCCGGCAGTGTGCTTCCGCGGTTGCGGCATGCTGCCATCGTCTGACACCGTGATGGGCAATATAACACTTGCACCGTGCTGCAGGCAAAACAGATTAGGAATGTTCATTAGTTAGAATCTTAAACATTTACGAAATGATTAACAAGAAATGTATTTGCATATTAGCAGTGGATATTCTGCGAGGGATCATATTCCCTTGGAACTGCCTCTGTACGGTGTAGATTCCTTCAATGAGGATACTTTCGTATAACTGTCAAATGTAACCTTCTCTTGGTCATGACCTCATTATGTAAAATCCTAAACATTTACGAAATGATTAACAAGAAATGTATTTGCATATTAGCAGTTGATATTCTGCGAGGGTGTGTCTGATTACACATCGTGATGGTTAACATCACTGGATGTTCTCGAACAGACTTCGAAAGTTATATTCCACATACGTAATGTGTTGTTAATCTGTTTTTGCTTTGGTGTCAATTTAAATACTATTATGCCCCTGAGACTAAACTAAATATGCCAAACAATTGTGTTGGCAATATACCATGCGCTGAATAGTTTAGTCACAATTTATATGTTCAACACGGTCACGATTTTCCCATATTCGACACACCCAATCTTCTATTAGTAATTATCCTCTTTTCTTATTCCACGTACCTCTAACCAAAGAGACAACCAGCCTATAAACAGATGCACCCTGCACAGCACTCGTAATTAGTTAGTACATACTTTAACCAGTCACGTGCTGTTTGTTGACGTCTGACCCAAAACAATTCATTGAAATAAACCACTCCTGATTCCATACCCTGCTGAATATACCTTATTTCCTGAATGAGTAAACTGAACCTTTACAGTCTATGGTGTCCTTTATTTCTGTTCATTACAAACTGCCAATTGTCGCATATCTTGTACAGTCTTTCCTGCTAAACAATACATATGATTTCCAGCTAGTGTCACAAATATTAAACAAACCAGAACAATTCGACAAACTACTTATCGTATCGCATTTTTAAAGATGACGTCAGGCTCAGCCATTTACCCATACCTTAAGAACTACGTAATCTAGAGCCAAAACATTGATGGCAAGATGTAAGGTTTTTAGATATGATTATTTAAATTGTATTATTGTTAACCTTTAATGACTTTCAAATATCCGCCATTTTGTAATATCCGCCATTTTATAAAATGGGTTCCGACAAAATATATTATTTTCACAGCTGAAGATGCAATCTAAGAGTATTTTAGATGCTTTGATATGTTTTGTTACGTTTGAATTTCAAAGACGTTCAAATGTCTGCCATTATTACAAATAGCGCCCACGAAATCATATTATTTACAAATCTTCAAAGAGTCTATAATATTCTGTGTCGTAATATTTACGTATCATCGAAATTTGAAGCTGATTTGAAAATATAAGTTTTTTTAGGCGACGTTTTTAAAGATGGTATCTAGATATTCTGTATAACGGACGACCAATTCAAATTATTAAAAACAAACAATCCATACTACGAACTCCCGAGCTGTTCACCCCCCCTCCGACGTTCACCGACGCTGCCCTATACAACGTGTCATGTAGCCACACTTGACGACCATAGACATGCACTAAAATTAGACAAACTTTTTAATGCACAGCTTCACTGAACCAGTACTGAATCCTGGAGCTGGTGTTTCCTTGGCGTGCACTGACAACAATTGGCCCCCCTTGCTGGTGCTATCCAGGCTCCAGAGATTTGGGGATGGTTGGGTCTAAGACTACATCCCGTGATCAAACATTCGCATATGTGCTCGCCTTGTGTGTTCCAACCATGCACCATGGGTACGTGGGAATTTGTTTAATCCTTGTTCATGTCTCAGTCATTTGAAAAGTACCACCAGACGTTTTTCACATGGGTAATGTAGAGCAATCCAGGACATAATGGTGTGCACAAGAACTCGTCACAGCCCTTGACCACTTCAGTGGACTGTTCTGCTGCTTCTGCAAGTCCAGCCAGTGCAGCAAGTACAGTTGAGAAAGATGGAAGAAATGCCGTGAAGCTGCTACCCAAGTGTCGATCCCAGCGAAGAGCCAAGAGCACGATATCATGTTTGGAGTATAGGTAGACTATTAATTTGTTTCTGCAACTTCCACAATATGTTGAATCATGCAAGTGTTCGGTTCTTTGGGTGTACTCACACCTGTAGACACAGGGCAGTCGGAGTTGATGTCTTGACAACATTGCGTGTCACGGTCACTAGGTTTTCAGCAGGTCTCATGTCGAAGACATTTTGAGCCAGGTATAGAAGTATGATGCACGTTGAATCATCTACTATGTTGGATCGTATTCCCTTCGAATTGCCTCTGCACGGTGTTGATTCCTTCAATGAGGATACTTTCGTATAACTGTCAAATATAACCTTCACTTGGTCATGACCTCGAGCTTTTGATTGGATGAGCTTAACATATGATTTGTCATCGTCTTTGTTCTTGTCAGTCACCAACACCCTGCAAGGCTGTCATTCCGTCGACTATGACACAGCATCTCTATTGGATGGATTTATATAATAGCTTATGGGGTTGTGCCACTTTTGGCCTGCACAATATTCTCCAGCAACTGTTACTTTGTCATTTGTTAGATGGATCGATTTATTTGGTACCATCGACATCCAGTTTCTGTATGCAAATTCGTAAGTGCCAATTACTGCTTTCAAGTCAAATCTTTTTTTGAAGATCTAATTATAGCTAGCATCCTTGAAAAAAGTTGTGGTGTTGCCTTCAGAATCTCAGTTTCTGAGCCATCTGTCTATTCCATCTACTTTGCAGTTACACTCGACGGCATCAAGATTTCCTTTGTCATCTTAGTGCTTATCATATGATTGTCAAGTGAAAAGTTTTATGAAACTTTCCAGAAGATAGGTGAAAGTTTGTAGAAGACAGTTTTCATGCATTTAAGCCAAGATGTGCTTCACAATGTCGTGCAATTGCAGAGGATGTTGGATAGGGTGGGGAGGGGTTCGCTGAACATATTGGGAGTTTTCAATATGCTATGGCATAACATTTTAATCAATAAACCAATGTTTTGATTGGCCAACTCTGTCCGGTTCGACGAAATGTAGATCATAAGACATAGGGATAAAAGGTCTTAAGATACTGGAATAATACTGTTTGCTGGGGCCATCTTTTAGAATGACGGATAAGTCAAACGTAATACAACACATAATTATTTCTAACCATTTTGTATTTTGCCATCAACTTTTGGTCTCTAAGCCACGTAGTCCTTAGCTATGAATACAATAATTTTGATAGATTTTGTCGGGCGCCATCTTAAAAAATGGCGGATGTTACAAAATGGCGGATATTTGAAAGTCATTAAAGGTTAAAAATAATACAATTTAAATAATCATATCTAAAAACCTTACATCTTGCCATCAATGTTTTGGCTCTAGATTACGTAGTTCTTAAGATATGGGCCAATGGCTGAGCCGGACTCCATCTTTAAAAATGGCGCATATATGAATGTTTATGAAGGTAAAAAGTACATTAGCGTATATCGCTTTCCACCAAGCTATCCAATGTAATTAACATTACTGCTCAACGTGACGTAATTTTTTGAGATATTTTGACATTTGTATTTACGACCGCCATCTTTAAAAATGAGTTATCTGAAATCTTTGTCCCATAGAACATATATACACATACCACAATTATTTCTCTATATGAAACAGTTATTAACGAATGGCGAAATAAAATTTGACGGCCATTTTAAAAATGGCCGCTAAATCACTATGGGAACAAATATAAAAAATGGCAACAAGGATTTTTAAGTTCTATATACAATTTAGATGATTTTGAAACCTGTTGCCAATATTATACCAAAAACACAACAAGATTGAATTATTTGGCATTTACCGACGGACTATATGTACAGTATAGCTATTCAATCGTACACAGCATGTGATGCAAGGACTGTCAATAGAACACGACAGAGTAAGCATAATATTACTAGCCGCCTAATTGTATTGTGTGGTTACACACCTGAATCGCATATAGGTAAGCCGCAAGGAGTCGAAATGGTTGCTTATCAGAGAGACGTAACTGACCTCTGCTCTTATCAATGGCAACTTGGTTCAGGACGACACATCGAGAATGTCTGAAAGCATAAAGCAACCACACTACTACTACACATGTGCATTATGCACAGCCAAAACGGTACACAAACCTTTAACATGAAGAAATTAAATTGCTTGACTGCAGAATCTGCCATACAGCCAGGTTCCTAAATGCTGCATGGTGATATTGACGTTAGTGCTTCATACTCGTAATCAAGATTCCGATTACTTGCCTATAGATATTAGATGTCGTTTGTGTATGGATATATTCGGTGCATTACTTGCAGCATGGCTGAAATCCTCAAAGAGAAACCGAGATGGTGTTAAAAAAAATTGAAATAAGTAAACTTCTTTGTGCAGTCTTTTGAAAATAATGTGTTAATAAGAACGTGACTTTAATACTAATTGATCTCAGGCATAATGAAATGTAGTAGTGTTAGTGTGACATGAAACGATACACAATGCAATACCAGAAGGAAAGTGGAAACTGCAGTGGACACAAATTACGTTCACAGATCACTGATATTTAGAAAGTGGTCGTAGGACATGACTGAGAATGGAAAGTGGTGGGTGCCTCCAAGTACCAGGTATATGTAAATGTCTATTGATTTATATAGCACCATATGTATTCAATAATATGTTATGGTGCTGTACAATACAAGAAAATACACAATGAAAGTTAATATAAACATTCAATATAACACACATACATTGATGTAATGTTAAACAGTAAAATACATAAATAATAAAATTTAAACTGAATAATTTAAGTACACACATCCGACATATTCTAAGTAATTATCTGAGAAGTGTAAAACAAAGAAAATAATATAGGTATAGAATGACAATTAGTCACTTCTCGTAGGCAAGATATAGAAATCAATTTTGCAAAGATATTGGGCAGAAACATCCTGAATAATTGCATGGAAATCGAAATAAAAAGAACACAACGAAGACCTGTATTGTGCCGTGTGTCCGTCAACCAAGAGCACCATCCAGTCAACAAAGGTCAAGGCCAGTGCATTGCAAGACGCCTTCCTGCCCACAACAATGACCCATCTGTGGGTGGCTGGTTCGGGAGTGGGAACATGCTCAGGTGGTGTTGCTTCCGTCTTCCCATTGGGAGACTTCACGTGAGCAGACGGGATCTTCACAGGTGTTGTCTGTAATGTGTACTGATGCCAGAAAAGGAACCGTGGTCAGACAATGCTGCAGTGTTTGGGTGGGTCGTGGGTTTAAGCGGGTGAGTGGATGCGTGTGCATTTGTAGTTGTGGCGATAGCGTGTCTGTGTGGTTCTGTGTGTGTGTGTGTGTGTGTGTGTGTGTGTGTGTGTGTGTGTGTGTGTGTGTGTGTGTGTGTGTGTGTGTGTGTGTGTGTGTGTGTGTGTGTGTGTGTGTGTGTGTGTGTGTGTGTGTGTGTGTGTGTGTGTGTGTGTGTGTGTGTGTGTGTGTGTGTGTGTGTGTGTGTGTGTGTGTGTGTGTGTGTGTTGTGTGTGTGTGTGTGTGTGTGTGTGTGTGTGTGTGTGTGTGTGTGTGTGTGTGTGTGTGTGTGTGTGTGTGTGTGTGTGTGTGTGTGTGTGTGTGTGTGTGTGTGTGTGGTGTGTGTGTGTGTTGGTGTGTGTGTGTGTTGGTGTGTGTGTGTGTGTGTGTGTGTGTGTGTGTGTGTGTGTGTGTGTGTGTGTGTGTGTGTGTGTGTGTGTGTGTGTGTGTGTGTGTGTGTGTGTGTGTGTGTGTGTGGTGTGTATTTCGTGAATGCAGTGTGTGTGTGTGTGTGTGCGTGTGTGCGTGCGTGTGTGTGCGTGTGTGCGTGCGTGTGTGTGTGTGTGTGTGTGTGTGTGTGTGTGTGTGTGTGTGTGTGTGTGTGTGTGTGTGTGTGTGTTGTGTACGTAGTGTGCCTTTTGTGCATGCAGTGTGTGTGTGTTCCTGAGGGTGTGAATTTCTCCACAGCGACGATATTTGTAACTGGGGTACGCAGACCAGCACCGAAGTGTCGACGTGTCCTGGGCACGGACTGGTCTACGGCGTGTAGTATCACCTGTTCACAAGCTTCATTGAACGAGTCGCTGAATCGTGGAAAGGTATAGCTGACATTTTCTAATGCATCGAACCAATGAGTATAAGATAACATAACCGATTCGTGCAGGAACCCCGAATTATTTGCTATTAGATCCAAAATGCATTGTCTCATGGTTGTAGCGTGACAACTCCACTTGTTCAGTCGAGCCGTCGTGGACAATAACCGACTGCTGACGTTGTCACTTAAGCCAGTTCTACACCCTTGCACAACCACCTGGTTACCACTGAGCCACAACAAACGCTGCACTAACAAACTCCACGTTAACCTCTCATTAGAACCAGTCACCAGCGCCATCGGCAAAGCCCAGAACGCGTCACGTGTGAAGATGGCGTCGTCGAGATGGATCGGGGTGAATCTCCCGTAGGCCAGTGCCACCGGCGGCGCGTGGACGTCACACACAGGACCGTTGGTGGACGAGTCTGACGTCTTCACTCCTGCACACGCTGTCGTTGTCTGGATCGCAGCGATTCTGTGGCGACACAGCGAGTACTCCAATGCTGGCGGGGAGTGCGTTCCACGGGATGTCCTGTTGCAGCCAAAGTGGGCTGCCGCATCAAACATAATGTCAATGGACGTGAACACCAGCCCCGTATAAGGTCCGGCTGTGTTCTTCCGCGGTGGCGGCAAGCTGCCATCGTCTGACACCGTGATGGGCAATATAACACTTGCACCGTGCTGCAGGCAAAACAGAACAGGAATGTTCATTTTTAGAATCCTAAACATTTACGAAATGATTAACAAGAAATGTATTTGCATATTAGCAGTTGATATTCTGCGAGGGTGTGTCTGATTACACATCGTGATGGTTAACATCACTGGGTGTTCACGAACAGACTCCCGAAATTATATTCAACATATGTAATGCGTGATTAATAAGTTTTTGCTTTGATGTCAATTTAAATACTATAAAGCCCCTGAGACTAAACTAAATATGCCAAACAATTGTGATGGCATAGCATGCGCTGATTAGTTTAATCACAATTTATATGTTCAACACGGTCACGATTTCCCCATATTCGACACACCCAATCTTCTATTACTAATTATCAGGTTTTCTGATTCCACGAACCTCTAACCAAAGAGACAACCAACCTATAAACAGATGCACCCTGCACAGCACTCGTAATTAGTTAGTACATACCAGTCACGTGCTATTTGTTGACGTCTGGCCTAAAATTATTCATTGAAACAAACCACTCCTGATTTCATACCCTGCTGAATATACCTTAGTTCCTGAATGAGTAAACTGATCCTTTACAATCTATTGTGTCCATTATTTCTGTTCACTACAAGCAGCCAATTGTCGTATATCTTGTACAGAACAAAAAATTTCCTGCTAATCAATACACATGATTACCAGTTGGTGTCACAAATATTAAACAAACCAGAACAATTAGACAAACTAACTATCGTATGCAAATAGCAATAAGGAGTATGTTCTACGTACAGCTTTCCAATCAGACGCAGCATGTGATGCAAGGACTGTCAACGGAACACGACAGAGTAAGATAATATTACTAGCCGCCTAATTGTATTTTGTGGTTACATACCTGAATCGCATACAGGTAAGCCGCAAGGAGTCGAAATGGTTGCTTATCAGAGAGATGTAAATGACCTCTGCTCTTATCAATGTCAACTAGGTTCAGGACGACACATCGAGAATGTCTGAAAGCATAAAACAACCACACTAATACTACACATGTGCATTATGCACAGCTAAAAACGGTAGACAAACCTTTAACTTGAAGAAATTAAATACATTATTGACTGCATAATCTACAATATAGCCACGTTACTTTATGCTGCAGGGTGATACTGAGGTTAGTGCTTCATAATCGTAATCAAGATTCCGATTGCAGCCGTTTCATACCTTGGGAAAGTTCTTTGATCTATTTTATTCCAGTTCCGTCAGCTGTATAAATTAGTACTTTAGTAGGGATTAAATTAGTATGGATATACTCGGTGCATTACTTGCAGCATGGCTGAATTCCTCAAAGAGAAACCAAGATGGTGTTGGAAAAAACCAAGATGAAATATATAAACTTCTTTGTGCAGTACTTTGGAAAAGATAATGTGTTAATAAGAACGTGACTACATTTCACTATGCCTGAAATCAATTTAGTATTAAAGTCACGTTAATGTAGTAGTGTTAGTGTGACATGAAACGATACACAATGCAATATCAGAAATAAAGTGGAAACTACAGTGGACACAAATTACGTTCACAAATCACTGATTTTTATAAAGTGGTCGTAGGACATGACTGAGAATGGAAAGTGGTGGTTGCCTCCAAGTACCAGGTTTATGTAAATGTCTATTGATTTATATAGCACCATATGTATTCAATAATATTCTATGGTGCTGTACAATACAAGAAAATACACAATGAAAGTTAATATAAACATTCAATATAACACACATACATTGATGTAAAGTAAAACAATAAAATCATTAAAATAAACATAATTAATATATTATTTAATTAATACTAATATTGTTTTATAATATTCAATACATAAATAATACAAATTAAACTGAATAATTTACGTACAAATATCCGACATATTCTAAGTGATTATCTAACAAATATAAAACAAAAACAAAATAATATAGATATAGAATGACAATTAGTCACTTCTCGTAGTCAAGATATAGAAATCAACTTTGCAAAGATATTGGGTAGAAACATCCTGAATAATTGCATGGAAACCGAAATAAAAAAGAACACAACGAAGACCTGTATTGTGCCGTGTGTCCGTCAACCAAGAGCACCATCCAGTCAACAAAGGTCAAGGCCAGTGCATTACAAGACGCCTTCCTGCCCACAACAATGACCCATCTGTGGGTGGCTGGTTCGGGAGTGGGAACATGCTTAGGTGGTGTTGACGGGATCTTCGCAGGTGTTGTCTGTCCTGTGTACTGATGCCAGAAAAGGAACCGTGGTCAGACAATGCTGCAGTGTTTGGGTGGGTCGTGGGTGTTAGCGGGTGAGTGGATGCGTGACCATTTGTGTTGATAGCGTATGTGTGTGGTACATGTGTGTGTATGTGTCTGTGGTACATGGGTGTGTGTGCGTGCGTGCGTGTGTGTGTACTGTGCATGTGTATTTCGTGCATGCAGTGTGTGTGTGTGTGTGTGTGTGTGTGTGTGTGTGTGTGTGTGTGTGTGTGTGTGTGTGTGTGTGTGTGTGTGTGTGTGTGTGTGTGTGTGTGTGTGTGTGTGTGTGTGTGTGTGTGTGTGTGTGTGTGTGTGTGTGTGTGTTGTGTGTGTTCATGAGGGTATGACCGGATGCATAGCCAATTGGATGTGCATTATAGCATTTGTGTTTGTATGTTATGTATGGGCATTTGTGGTAGTCTATGTGCATTGTTCACACGTATTTGCTTTCATAATTGTTGGCTATTACCATCATCGACTGTTACCAACATTGACTTGTGTAACTGCACGGTCATTCCTTAAACACAGATGAAACACAACTGAATATCAACAAATGAAATACCATTATATGCCTTTTTGCATGGTACATACCCAATATCCAACGACCGAGATGCCAATGAGAAGAAAACATAGCAGTAATCTTCTCATGCGTCCATATAACCATGTGGCTTTTAGAGACATTCCAATAAATCTACAACATAGTAGTATTATAATGTATAACAAAATTGTACAGTGAAGTAATTGTATATTTCCTGTCTTTAAAAATCCATTCTACAACAATAAGTATGATGCTAGTTACAAAGTGTGTTCATATGAAACGTGTCATGGTAGAAACATGTGCATTACCTCTCAAGAAACTGTTTTTTGTTTTCTGTATATTTAAGAGTGTCATTCAGAGAAAGTTTTTTCAGCTCCAAGATTTCAGTTGGTGAACCAAGAAACCAGACTGTCATTACATGTAAGGATATTGATGAGCAGACTTGTTAAATGTCCCGCTTTTGGCGGGAGCCTCCCGCTTTTGGCACCCATCTCGCATTCTCCCGCGCGTGTTACAAAATCACCAGTTTATTATTCCACCTCCAGGTTTTATTTTTTTCACTTCCTAATTTCATATTATTTCCGCCATTTTGTAAATAAATACTTCTGCGATTATCTTGATTATCGAAACTTTTCAAATTGCAAATTTAATTCGATAACTATATTTATATTCTACCATGTTTGACTGTCATTAGATGTAAGGATATTGATGAGCAGACTTGTTAAGTGTCCCGCTTTTGGCAATTCCCAATTCGTTTCTAATAAGTTTGACCTATATAATTATGCCCTACAACCCTCAGCAGCATGATGTGTAAGTTGCAGGTAGTGCTGATATTTTGTTGTATGTGAGCTGTTTTGCAGATAAGACTGGTGATGGTTATGTTGTGTGTGTGTGTGTGTGTGTGTGTGTGTGTGTGTGTGTGTGTGTGTGTGTGTGTGTGTGTGTGTGTGTGTGTGTGTGTGTGTGTGTGTGTGTGTGTGTGTGTGTGTGTGTGTGTGTGTGTGTGTGTGTGTGTGTGTGTGTGTGTGTGTGTGTGTGTGTGTGTGTGTGTGTGTGTGTGTTTTTGTGTGGGGTTGTTGTGTGTGTGTTTTGTGTGTGTGTGTGTTGTTGAAATAACAATTACATATTTTTTACGTATATTGTGTTTGTGAATTTTGTATTCTACCGCTGTGCGATAAATCTCCACGTTTCTCATTTCAGAAACTTAACATGTCTGTTTATGAGTAATTATATTGTTTTGTACAAATTGTTTCTGTGAAACAGTTTAACAACTATTGTTTGTAAAGGGTCTAGTTCTAGTTGTTGTTTCCAGCACTCGACAGGGTTCTATGAACTGACTAGTCTGCATATACATTGTTCTGTGGTTACAATGTTAGGATCTTACAAAATCTTATTGAACTAGATAGTCTTTTCAGAACTTTTACACCAAGCCGACCTTTCTATGCTGGCACTGTGATCACTGCCAGATTACTTATCATCCTCAGTGGTTCTTTAAATCCCAAATGTGTTGTTCATTATAAAATGTATTTTAATTAATGAACAACAAATTAAAACTGTTTACCATGTGAGCAACTGATATTTAAAAACAATAATTTTTGTACAGATGTGGCAGTTATTAAAATGTCATCAGAGTGACAGTGGTAATCACAAATAACAAAATAACAAATAGGACCTAATCAATTATCAATACAGTAGAATTTACTGACAGCATTAGTTAAACATAGGTAGGCCTATTTTATTTATATTTCCATACAGCTGCAGCTATTAAAAGAAGGTTTGGTAGGCGCAGCTGTATCTAAAGTAGAAAATGAGTAAAGCTAGCTGACACCCTGGCCGGCCCAACTAGATACTAGGTCTAAGGGGATATCCAACTAGTCTAGGGCCTAGGCCAGGGATCCGCGTTTTGTTTACTGCAGAGACAGAGTCCGAAACAGGTGAACAAATCCTCAAATGTAATTTCTGTGTAACGGTAGGGACAGGTAGTTTCTATTAATGAATGTCGGCTTAGCAATTCGAAGTGCGCATGATTATGACAGCGTGGAACGTATTTATGATGCCAACATATGAAAGTAATCTATTATCACCCAAACCTTTTCCTCGCTTCACGCCCGAACTCCACGGTGCTAATTTACTACCGTTTACTACACTGGCAGCCATTTTGCCCTATAGGACGTTTCACAGTGACGTCACACGCCGAGTCACGTGGTCGTCTGCGGCGACTGCTTGGCAGAAGAGAGAATTTGGCGGCCATTTACCTTGTGTTTACGCCTTACAGTAGTGCGAATAAACAATTGTGGTGATGTCGTGTGTTGTTGTGGGGTACACTAGTCGATGTGTGGATAGTTCGTTGTCATATCACCGCATTCCCAAGGAATAGAAACGACGACAACATTAGGCTAGCTGAAAGCGATCAAGTGCAAACATTAGTCTCCGTCTCCGACCAACAGTGACCGAGTTTGTGGATGGCATTTCATTTCATGTTTTGAACCGTTTTAATTACTAGCATAACAAGTTTACTAGTCATGAGTACTGATGGCAGCTACATAAACATAATTTACTGCAAAACACACTTTGACCTTTGTTACATTAGTCACACATAGGACTGGTGGCTGGCTCGCTGGCGCGAGCTGTCACTGTCAGGACCGACCGGCGTAGGCATAGCTGGCTGACACACTGCATTACTGGGCCGGCAGCTGGACCCGGAAACCGTAAATTAGGCCTTACATGATACTTCGATGTTGAATATAAATTTTACACTTGAATGTAAGTGTCCAGTGAATTGTATGCATTCATCGAGGCTCGACTGAACATTCCTGGCGTGTTGGTAATGTAATGAGGTACTACAATAACTAATCCGACCGAGGGCGCTGTAACGCAACTAGGGTCTCTGTGCCGTCCTTTACATATTCTTGACATGTGTAAAATGCGGCAACGGTTTGCGGAACATTTTGCGGAACGCTTGTTTAAATCATCCTACAATCAGCTTTTGAACTTGCATGACTCCGAAGCCTCACACATAGCTAAATATGGAAACAGTCGGTCAATGTGAAGGCCTAATATGTACATTAATGTACATTTACAGCCGATGGAACTTCGACTGGTGGCCCGACGGCGGGTGTGCTGGCTCGATGCCGGAAAGGATGTTTAAATTCATCCACAGCTCGCCGTATGCAGCACACGAGAGTGTTACGACTTCACACGTAGTTAAATATTGATATCGTATAACATGTCCGTCAATATGAAAGCACAATGTCTACATTAATGTACATTTACAGGCGATGAAACGTCGCGGGACGTTCGATCGAATTCAGTGCCAAGATGGCGTTGTTTTAGTTGTTCTGTCTATTGACCACACATACTGCATGCTGTTCTGTCTATTGACCACAAATACGGCATGCCCATACAAACAAACTATCTCTGGCTACGCGCCTGCACGGTCAATAGCTTACCCTTCATATATACGAAAATGATGATTTATACAAGCGTTCCGAAAAACATGCAAACAAATCCACGTTTGTCGCTAGAGGCTCTAATACGCAACTAGGATTGTAAATGGCAAACATCCAAAGACGTCCCGCAGGGCACTGTGTTGGGGCCGCTGCTGTTTCTGGCATACACTAATGATATGCCAGACTGTGTAACATCACAAATCAAACTATTTGCAGATGACACTTTGTTGTATGCAGAATCAGTGGCGAGGAAGACGCAGTGCGCCTGCAGCCGCAGGAGGACCTCAACCGGCTCACGGAATGGGAAGAGACCTGGTTAATGAACTTCCATTCATGTACATTGTAGTGGGAACTGGATTGATGCTCTGTCTGTCGTATTAAGATAGACGTCTACTCAGATGTAAACCATGGTCTCAATTTTTGATCATTGTATGACAAAATTAATAACATATTAAATCAAAAACATAAACTTAGTTATGGATGGTAATCATGGTATATATATTTTATATTATATATGTACATATATATATATATATATATATATATATATATATATATATATATATATATACATACATATATATATAATACATACATACATACATACATACATACATACATACATACATACATACATAAACATACATACATACATACATACATACATACATACATACATACATACATACATACATACATACATACATACATACATACATACATACATACATACATACATACATACATACATACATACATACATATGTACACGCTTATCCAGAAATGTACACGCCTCGATTTTTAACAGCCTTTCCCAGAACAAGAATCTTAAAGATATGCTGGTGTCCACCAAATTACAATGAACAATGGACTTCTACGGCACAATGTAGGGTGTGACTGAGACAGTGCGTGGTCCTGGGTGGGGGGTGGGCGTGGTTGGCGGCGTCTTGTGGCGGCTCCTGGCCGGGGCACAGTGGTGTAGTTGTTATGGGGATTGGATTGCGTGCGTGGTTCGTCGGGCTGCAGCAGCGCTGGTCCGTGCGGCTTCGCGCGCGTCTGTCCCTTGTGCAACTGCATTATGATAATTATTATTCTAGATATAACTTAATGCATTCTGATTCTTTGCAGATGTACAATTGTTTAGTTGTTATGGAGTTTATATTACGTGTGGGGTTCGTCGGGCCACAGCGGCCGCTGGTCCGGACGGTTTCGTCCCTTGTGCTACGGTGCTATGACATAAATTTAGGCATACAAGAATGGACTGTTATTGTAATTTTACATGTTTACCAACCAGGGGATAGTTCTATGTATTAATCATTAATAAACAACGTCACGAGGGTTGTGGAGGTGTGAGGTGGCCAGCAGTAGCGGCACTGCGGGCTGCACCACAATTTCGCAATGCCCTGCTTAAGTTTTATTTTTTCATTTCAGACCATATTTTCTCACTGAAATTCTCATGTTTTTCAAATATAACAAGGTCCCTCTCGCATTTAAATGTACACCATCTGGTCGCAGATGATCCCTCCACCTGGTGGCGAACTCTCGGTGATTGCACGTAGAAATGTTGTCATAACTGGTTGCCAACCGTTTCAGTTCGTCATTCAGGATGAAACGCACATGATTGAAGTTGTGTCGTCTTCCGTCAGCACGCCTCATCACCTGTTCTGACGCCGGGTACTTCATTCAGGATGAAACGCACATGATTGAAGTTGTGTCGTCTTCCGTCAGCACGCATCATCACCTGTTCTGACGCCGGGTACTTCATTCAGGATGAAACGCACATGATTGAAGTTGTGTCGTCGTCCGTCAGCACGACTCATCACCTGTTCTGACGCCGGGTACTTCATTCAGGATGAAACGCACATGATTGAAGTTGTGTCGTCTTCCGTCAGCACGCCTCATCACCTCTGATATGATGACTGCTCTTACGCCGGGTACTTCACCGACGGTCCTGGCCGCCACAATGATCTCCCTTGCTAGCTGGACGGGGTCTTTTTGTGGATCGCTGAAGTCATTTGTCCCAATATCCAGGAAGATCACACGTGGATTGATTCGGCGGACGTACGACAACTGACGGTAGACGCCGGACACCCGCATACCACCAATGCCCCGGAGTGCTACGTTGTTTATGTCATCCCCTAGGTCGAGGCCGTCCTTGTCGATCTTGTCGGCCGCACGACGTACAAAACTGGGTCCGAGGTCCAGCAATGTCTTCATTATGCAATATCATGAACACCATTCATCATGATCATATGTAATTTAAAAATCTATGAAAAAATATAAAAAGGAAAAATAAACAAAAATATGTATTAATATTTTTTTTAACAGAACAGAAGGGAGAACATCAACTGCTATCGTCGATCTTGCATAAATATTTTTTGTTTAATTTATATTGACATGGGAGTGCAACGGCTGCATGCACCACTGTGCTTTCGGTATATACGCGTATTCTTGTTCAATATATATATATATATATATATATATATATATATATATGTAATTCACTTTTAGACAACTAATATAAACCCCCTCTTTTTACAGGTATACCATATATCCGAAAGGAGTAAACTGCCTCATCATGAGTCACCATGAGTTTAGAGTTCACATCCGCCACCTATACTCCGTTGCAAGTGCATTAGGGTCATTGTTCATGTTCCAAACATCCTACTTGAACTAAGTACACCCATTCCCCATAAATACATACCAACATATATACAAAAAAATGCACATGCACAATACACACACACATATATACACGTACAACACACACATACACACGTACCACACACACACCCACGCACGCACACACACACGCTCCTGTAGTTTAGTTCCGTACAACAAAGGTGGCAGTGTTGTAATTTATATTATTTATCAATGTAGTCAAGAAATATAATATATATATATATATATATATATATATATATATATATATATATATATATATATATATATATTATATATTAATATAATTATATAATTATATGCTATATAACAATCAACTATGAATATATAACTGCCGTGACGGGGAATTGAACCCAGGCCGTTGTCGTGAGAGGCGGAATGCTAAGCACTACGGTAACTGGTCGCGTCGGCAGCGTTACCACGTCGACGGTGATATCTCTGGACGCGTCGGCGAAATCCTTGGACGCGTCGGCGGCGTTTTGGTCGCCTCGGCGAACAAGATTGGTCGCGGCATACCGCTTCGGCGAAACATGTTTGGACGCATCCGCATATAACATGTGTCGCCTCGGTGGAGCGGAAATGTGTTTTCAGGATGTTGTTTATATCATCTAGAATGGCATGAGTTATATAGATAAATAAATTAATTGTAAATAAAAAAGTTGAATTAAATTATGATGATTTATAACAAACGAAAACCTTTTAAACGGCACATTGCGTACTTGCGGAATGGGGAATCTAGCGCGTTTCAAATCGCTACACCTTGGCATATAGTATTTGTCGCCTCGATAGGTAGTCTTTTCGGCGAAATGTGTTTTCATGATGTTGTATATATCACTGATAGCTGCACGTCGTTCGTCTAGTTCTGTGTCGCCTCGGTAGGTAGTCTTTTCGGCGAAACTATGGTATGCGTTATAACACTGATAGCTGCACTTCGTTCGTCTAGCTCCTGTTTACTCTATGGTGTGTGTTATAAATAAATTAAGTGTATCCGTGTTCCATTCAAATCGGTACACATAGAAATTCAATATGCCGAAGCCAAATGACAAAAGTAATTCGAAGTGACTTCGAAGTGACTGCGCGTACGTGTAATGTGTTTATTTGAGTTTCGACGAAAGAAGTCCGTTTCGCCTACGACGCGCTTGCGAATGTGCACTTCATTACTTCAGGAATATTATTGAGAAATGATGTCAGTTATGAACCTAAATATGCATATAATATTATTTAAATGAATTGGCTTGGACTTGGTGACGACTACAATATATGCATATATATCGTTATTTTAGGCCTACCATGAAAACGTGGCATTTTTGTGTTACTTCATTAAATTTCAAACCACTTGGAAAATGTCTGACCAATAATAATTTTGATGCATTTTCCCTAGAAAATGTTCTAAAGTATATTCGTTTTTGACATTTGTCCTATACATTAATAAGTTTCTCCTATAAAACATAATGTTCTGGAATTTATTCTGATCTAAAATAAACCTTATTACATGTTATTACCGTTAGAATAAATGGCCGGCCAACTACGTACTCCATCTAAATATAACACAATTGACATTTGGTCATCTTGACAATGCTACTCCAGCATCTATCTGATGTACATGTTTAAATATATTAAATATATTACCATACATACCACACCGATAGCCATTATCCCCTTTTTTCTATTATATAATATATATATATATATATATATATATATATATATATATATGAGTATAACAATTGCAAAACAATATAAATATATAACTGCCGTGACGGGGAATTGAACCCAGGCCGTTGTCGTGAGAGGCGGAATGCTAAGCACTACGGTAACTGGTCGCGTCGGCAGCGTTACCACGTCGGCGGTGATATCTCTGGACGCGTCGGCGAAATCCTTGGACGCGTCGGCGGCGTTTTGGTCGCCTCGGCCGCACAAGATTGGTCGCCCCGGCAGGATACCGCTTCGGCGAAACATGTTTGGAAGCATCGGCATATAACATGTGTCACCTCGGTACGAAATGTGTTTTCAGGATGTTGTTTATATCAGTCTAGATTCTATGGCAAGAGTTATATAGATAAATAAATTAATTGTAAATAAAAAAGTTGAATTAAATTATGATGATTTATAACAAACGAAAACCTTTTAAACGGCACATTGCGTACTTGCGGAATGGGGAATCTAGCGCGTTTCAAATCGCTACACCTTGGCATATAGTATTTGTCGCCTCGATAGGTAGTCTTTTCGGCGAAATGTGTTTTCATGATGTTGTATATATCACTGATAGCTGCACGTCGTTCGTCTAGTTCTGTGTCGCCTCGGTAGGTAGTCTTTTCGGCGAAACTATGGTATGCGTTATAACACTGATAGCTGCACTTCGTTCGTCTAGCTCCTGTTTACTCTATGGTGTGTGTTATAAATAAATTAAGTGTATCCGTGTTCCATTCAAATCGGTACACATAGAAATTCAATATGCCGAAGCCAAATGACAAAAGTAATTCGAAGTGACTTCGAAGTGACTGCACGTACGTGTAATGTGTTTATTTGAGTTTCGACGAAAGAAGTCCGTTTCGCCTACGACGCGCTTGCGAATGTGCACTTCATTACTTCAGGAATATTATTGAGAAATGATGTCAGTTATGAACCTAAATATGCATATAATATTATTTAAATGAATTGGCTTGGACTTGAAAACGTGGCATTTTTGTGTTACTTCATTAAATTTCAAACCACTTGGAAAATGTCTGACCAATAATAATTTTGATGCATTTTCCCTAGAAAATGTTCTAAAGTATATTCGTTTTTGACATTTGTCCTATACATTAATAAGTTTCTCCTATAAAACATAATGTTCTGGAATTTATTCTGATCTAAAATAAACCTTATTACATGTTATTACCGTTAGAATAAATGGCCGGCCAACTACGTACTCCATCTAAATATAACACAATTGACATTTGGTCATCTTGAAATGCTACTCCAGCATCTATCTGATGTACATGTTAAAATATATTAAATATTATTACCACTACACTACCCACACCGATCACGCCATTATCCGCCCCTTTCGCCTGGTCATTATTAGTGCAGAATAATATTTACAAAAAAACTTCTATGAACACACGCCAACCGTATTTAGTAAGTAGCTAATAAAACCTACACACTTAGTTCTAGTTATCCAATAAACACCCTTTCCTATCAGCTCTGCGAATAATACATTTCTCTGTGAATAGTGGCGAGTGTAACATTTTTCGAAGAACTGCTCTGCGAATACCCCATCCGTTATTAAAATGTGTTTCAGGGCTAACATAGTCTCGCTTAACTGACTGTCGGTCGGCTGCGGAACTATGTCGAGAAGACAGTCTGATGACTTTGCCGGCTTTTGAATATTATCCGTGTGGGGCTAAACAATGCTGCCATTTCACGGATACTGGTTAATCCCGCCGTAATTCCTATTTGATAAACAACTTGAAATTTGTATTTCTATTTATTGTTGTGTTAGTATAACCTTAATGTTGAATAGTTTTTATAATATAGCATTATCTGTTAAACAAAAGTATCGTTATTTAATTGGTTATGTCCACCCTTTAACTGGTCATGGTTGTTATTGTTCCAAGCTACCTTAGGTAGCTTGGAACAATCTTTAAAAACATGCATTCATAAATGTATGGCATTGTAAACAGCTCTTCAAAGTTATAAATAATATTGTTGTGCATTCATTGTACCATATGTGTGTGTGCGTGTGTTCATGCGTGCGTGCGTGTGTGTAATGAAGTAATAATATGATACCCGTTTTGTTTCATATTTGTAGGGAAAATACATTACGTTTCATTTAAGAAATATTCAAAGAAATTATGCTTTCACCGAGCAAAGATAAACACAACAGCAGACGGAATTGGCAGGATGTGAGGTTTGTGATACATATTAAAATTTAATACATCCATCATTTTCTTGTAAGAAGCTATGCAAAACACCACACACATTAAAAAAAATTATTAAATATATATATATATATATATATATATATATATATATATATATATATATATATATGTACATATATGAAATTTTTTATAGTTTTAATTCCCTTGGGTCGTCTTCTACGTAGTCCTCTTCCTGTTCTATGTCAGCTTCTGCGTCGTCTTCTCCTCCTTCTTCTGCGTCCGCTTCTGCGTCCTCTTCTGGGTCCTCTTCTTGTTCTCTGTCCCCTTTTGCGCCCTCTTCTGCTCCAACTTCTGCGTCCGCTTCTGCGTCCTCATCTGGGTCCTCTTCTTGTTATATGTCCCCTTCTGGGTCCTCTTCTGCTCCATCTTCTGCGTCCGGTTCTGCGTCCTCTTCTGGGTCCTCTTCTTGTTCTTGTCCCCTTTTGCGTCATCTTCAGCTCCACCTTCTGCGTCCGCTTCTGCATCCACTTCTGGGACCTCGTCTTGTTCTATGTCCCCTTCTGCGTCCTTTTATGCTCCATCTTCTGCGTCCGCTTCTGCGTCCTCTTCTAGGTCCGCTTCTAGTTCTACGTCCCATTCTGCGTCATCTTCTGCTCCATCTTCTGCGTCCGCTTCTGCGTCCTCTTCTGGGTCCTCTTCTTGTTCTATGTCCCCTTCTGCGTCCTCTTCTGCTCCATCTTCTGCGTCCGCTTCTGCGTCCTCTTCTGGGTCCTCTTCTTGTTCTATGTCCCTTCTGCGTCCTCTTCTGCTCCATCTTCTGCGTCCGCTTCTGCGTCCTCTTCTGGGTCCTCTTCTTGTTCTATGTCCCCTTCTGCGTCCTCTTCTGCTCCATCTTCTGCGTCCGCTTCTGCGTCCTCTTCTGGGTCCTCTTCTTGTTCTATGTCCCCTTCTGTGTCCTCTTCTGCTCCATCTTCTGCGTCTCTTCGCGTCCTCTTCTGTCTATGTCCCCTTCTGCGTTTTTCTGCTCATCTTCTCGTCGCTTGCGTCCTCTTTCCTCTTCTTGTTCTATGTCCCCTTCTGCGTCCTCTTCTGCTCCATCTTCTGCGTCCGCTTCTGCGTCCTCTTCTGGGTCCTCTTCTTGTTCTAGTCCCCTTCTGCGTCCTCTTCTGCTCCATCTTCTGCGTCCGCTTCTGCGTCCTCTTCTGTCCTCTTGTCTATGTCCCCTTCTGCGTCCTCTTCTGCTCCATCTTCTGCGTCCGCTTCTGCGTCCTCTTCTTGTTCTATGTCCCTTCTGCGTCCTCTTCTGCTCCATCTTCTGCGTCCTCTTCTGGGTCCTCTTCTTGTTCTATGTCCCCTTCTGCGTCCTCTTCTGCTCCATCTTCTGCGTCCGCTTCTGCGTCCTCTTCTGGGTCCTCTTCTTGTTCTATGTCCCCTTCTGCGTCCTCTTCTGCTCCATCTTCTGCGTCCGCTTCTGCGTCCTCTTCTGGGTCCTCTTCTTTTTAATCCCTTCTGTCCTCTTCTGCTCCATCTTCTGGTCGCTTTTGCTCTCTTCTGGGTCCTCCTGTTATCCCTTCTGCGTCTCTTCGCTCCATCTTCTGCGTCCTGCGTCCTCTTCTGGTCCTCTTCTTGTTCTATGTCCCCTTCTGCGTCCTCTTCTGCTCCATCTTCTGCGTCCGTTTCTGCGTCATCTTCCGAGTCCTTTTCTTGTTCTATGCCCCTTTCTGTGTCCTCTTCTGCTCCATCTTCTGCGTCCTCTTCTGGGTCCTCTTCTTGTTCTATGTCCCCTTCTGCGTCCTCTTCTGCTCCATCTTCTGCATCCGCTTCTGCGTCCTCTTCTGGGTCCTCTTCTTGTTCTATGTCCCCTTCTGCGTCCTCTTCTGCTCCATCTTCTGCGTCCGCTTCTGCGTCCTCTTCTGAGTCCTCTTCTTGTTCATGTCCCCTTCTGCGTCCTCTTCTGCTCCATCTTCTGCGTCCGCTTCTGCGTCCTCTTCTGGGTCCTCTTCTTGTTCTATGTCCCCTTCTGCGTCCTCTTCTGCTCCATCTTCTGCGTCCGCTTCTGCGTCCTCTTCTGGGTCTCTTCTTGTTCTATGTCCCCTTCTGCGTCCTCTTCTGCTCCATCTTCTGCGTCCGCTTCTGCGTCCTCTTCTGGGTCCTCTTCTTGTTCTATGTCCCCTTCTGCGTCCTCTTCTGCTCCATCTTCTGTTGCGTCCGCTTCTGCGTCCTCTTCTGGTCCTCTTCTTGTTCTATGTCCCCTTCTGTGTCCTCTTCTGCTCCATCTTCTGCGTCCGCTTCTGCGTCCTCTTCTGGGTCCTCTTCTTGTTCTATGTCCCCTTCTGCGTCCTCTTCTGCTCCATCTTCTGCGTCCGCTTCTGCGTCCTCTTCTGGGTCCTCTTCTTGTTCTATGTCCCCTTCTGCGTCCTCTTCTGCTCCATCTTCTGCGTCCGCTTCTGCGTCCTCTTCTTGTTCTATGTCCCCTTCTGCGTCCTCTTCTGCTCCATCTTCTGCGTCCGCGTCTCTTCTGGTCCTCTTCTTGTTCTATGTCCCCTTCTGCGTCCTCTTCTGCGTCCGCTTCTGCGTCCTCTTCTGGGTCCTCTTCTTGTTCTATGTCCCCTTCTGCGTCCTCTTCTGCTCCATCTTCTGCGTCCGCTTCTGCGTCCTCTTCTGGGTCCTCTTCTTGTTCTATGTCCCCTTCTGCGTCCTCTTCTGCTCCATCTTCTGCGTCCGCTTCTGCGTCCTCTTCTGGTCCTCTTCTTGTTCTATGTCCCCTTCTGCGTCCTCTTCTGCTCCATCTTCTGCGTCCCGCTTCTGCGTCCTCTTCTGCTCCATCTTCTGCGTCCGCTTCTGCGTCCTCTTCTGGGTCCTCTTCTTGTTCTATGTCCCCTTCTGCGTCCTCTTCTGCTCCATCTTCTGCGTCCGCTTCTGCGTCCTCTCTTGTCTTCCCCTTCTGCGTCCTCTTCTGCTCCATCTTCTGCGTCCGCTTCTGCGTCCTCTTCTGGGTCCTCTTCTTGTTCTATGTCCCCTTCTGCGTCCTCTTCTGCTCCATCTTCTGCGTCCGCTTCTGCGTCCTCTTCTGGGTCCTCTTCTTGTTCTATGTCCCCTTCTGCGTCCTCTTCTGCTCCATCTTCTGCGTCCGCTTCTGCGTCCTCTTCTTGTTCTATGTCCCCTTCTGCGTCCTCTTCTGCTCCATCTTCTGCGTCCGCTTCTGCGTCCTCTTCTGGGTCCTCTTCTTGTTCTATGTCCCCTTCTGCGTCCTCTTCTGCTCCATCTTCTGCGTCCGCTTCTGCGTCCTCTTCTGGGTCCTCTTCTTGTTCTATGTCCCCTTCTGCGTCCTCTTCTGCTCCATCTTCTGCGTCCGCTTCTGGGTCCTCTTCTTGTTCTATGTCCCCTTCTGCGTCCTCTTCTGCTCCATCTTCTGCGTCCGCTTCTGCGTCCTCTTCTGGGTCCTCTTCTTGTTCTATGTCCCCTTCTGCGTCCTCTTCTGCTCCATCTTCTGCGTCCGCTTCTGCGTCATCTTCTGGGTCCTCTTCTTGTTCTATGTCCCCTTCTGCGTCCTCTTCTGCTCCATCTTCTGCGTCCGCTTCTGCGTCCTCTTCTGGGTCCTCTTCTTGTTCTATGTCCCCTTCTGCGTCCTCTTCTGCTCCATCTTCTGCGTCCGCTTCTGCGTCCTCTTCTGGGTCCTCTTCTTGTTCTATGTCCCCTTCTGCGTCCTCTTCTGCTCCATCTTCTGCGTCCGCTTCTGCGTCCTCTTCTGGGTCCTCTTCTTGTTCTATGTCCCCTTCTGCGTCCTCTTCTGTCCATCTTCTGCGTCCCTTCTGCGTCTCTTCTGTTTTTGATGTCCCCTTCTGCGTCCTCTTCTGCTCCATCTTCTGCGTCCGCTTCTGCGTCCTCTTCTGAGTCCTCTTCTTGTTCTATGTCCCCTTCTGCGTCCTCTTCTGCTCCATCTTCTGCGTCCGCTTCTGCGTCCTCTTCTGGGTCCTCTTCTTGTTCTATGTCCCCTTCTGCGTCCTCTTCTGCTCCATCTTCTGCGTCCGCCTTCTGCGTCCTCTTCTGCTCCATCTTCTGCGTCCGCTTCTGCGTCCTCTTCTGGGTCCTCTTCTTTCTATTTTCCCCTTCTGCGTCCTCTTCTGCTCCATCTTCTGCGTCCGCTTCTGCGTCCTCTTCTGGTCCTCTTCTGTTCTAGTCCCCTTCTGCGTCCTCTTCTGCTCCTCTTCTGGCGTCCGCTTCTGCGTCCTCTTCTGCGTCGCGCGTCCTCTTCATGCTTTTATGTCCCCTTCTGGTCCTCTTCTGCTCCATCTTCTGCGTCCGTGCTCATCTTCTGGTCCTCTTGTTTTCCCTGTCCTCTCTGCTATCTTCTATGCTTATGCGCCTTCTGGGTCTTCATGTTTTATGCTTCTGGACCTCTGCTCATGTTCTGCGTCGTCCGCTTCTGCGTCCTCTTTGGGTCCTCTTCATGTTCTATGTCCCCTTCTGGCGTCTCTCTATCTGTTCATTCGCTTCTGGTCCCTTCTGCGTCCTCTTCTCGTTCTAGTCCTTCTGTGTCCATCTTCTGCGTCCATTTTTCTTCTGCTATCCCTTTGTCCCTGCCGCTTCTGCGTCCTCTTCTGGGTCCTCTTCATGTTCTATGTCCCCTTCTGCTCCATCTTCTGTGTGCGCTTCTGCGTCCTCTTCTGGGTCCTCTCCGTGTTCTATGTCCTCTTCTGCGTCCTTTTCTGCTCCATGTTCTGCTCCGTCTTCTCCGTCCAATTCTGGGTAGATATGCTTAATCTAAAAGGGTTCCATTGACCCAAACTGAAAGTTCCTCGATTTTGACTGCTCCACATGGCGCAGTAGCATTCATGCTAGTGCAGTGGGCTTTTAAACAGGTTTCCCGGGACCTTTCAGAACGAAAAGCTTCCTTTTACCTATAGGGCCCTTACCAATACTGGACCGGGAAAATTTTAAGACAAAATGAAATGGCTTTGACCAAATGTTCCGGACTCATTTAGAAATATAATGACACTAAAAGGGCCCCTAGGCAAAATGGAACCGGGAACATTTTTAATCAGAATAAATCGAAAGGTTTTGGGGGATGCAGCATTGTGTATTATATTAGAAATAATAATGAGAATAAAATGCACGCTAGAAGTAAAATGGCAACCGGAAGTCATATAATCAGAATAAATCGCGGTTCGTGGTGCGATGCAGCATTCCGTGACCGTGACGTCATATTATCGAAATACAAATTAATAAACACTGAATGTAAAAGTAATTTTACATTATTTGCTATTTATTTTTCTTTGTGATATTATTGAGCGACGACACCGACAACGACAGCTGCATGAATTTATGGCATCCCACCAGAAGCTTGGAAAAATCGAGGACCAACATTCAATATCAAATTCCACGAATTCTTCTTCTGCTGCTGGGAGCAGAGCAAACTCCCACAAGATCTCCGTGACGCGGTCATCATCACCCTGGACAAGAACAAAGAGGAAAATTCTGACTGCGCCAACTACCGCGGGATATCCCTTCTCGCCATCGCCGGCAGAATCTTAGCTAGAGTATTAGTGAACAGGCTTGTATCTACTATTGCAGAAGAACAATGTAGCCAATGTAGGTTTAGGACCAATCGGGGAACCAGTGGCATGGTGTTTGCGCTGAGACTGATACAAGAGAAGTGCCGGGAGCAAAACAAAGGAGTTTGCGTTTGACACCGTGAGTAGAAAAGGACTTTGAAAAATTCTTGGAGACTTAGGCTATAAACCGAAATGTATAGGCCCTTCAAAATCACAAATTGGCGTGTAACAGGGCTGCCTTCTTGCTCCAACGGTTTTCACGCTATTCTTTACCATGATCCTCCAACATGTCACAGAAGACCTTGATGACGAGGATGGTGTTTACATTCGTTTTCGTATAGATGGCAGCCTGTTCAACGTAAGCCCACACAAAGACCAACGAGAAACTGACCATGGAGCTCCTGTTCGCTGATGATGCTGCCCCTGTTGCCCAGACTGACTCGACCATGTAGCGAGTAACATCTTGCTTCGCGGGAGCCGCTCAGCTCTTCGGACTTGAAGGACGTCTGAAAAAGACTGAAGTTCTCCATTAGCTCGCGCCACAAGAGAGTACCATCTACCAGACATAGCCATCGAACAGCCAGAACTGAAAGCAGTCCACCAGTTCAGCGACTTAGGATGCGTTATCACATCTGATTGCCAAAATAGACAAAGAAATGGACAATAGACTGGCCAAGGTAAACAGCGCCTTTGGTAGATATACAAATGTGTCTGGAACAACAACAATCTACAGAAAGACAAGAAGATCAATGTCTACAAACCTGGTGTGCTGACCTCTCTACTGCTTGGTGCTGAGTCATGGGTCATCTATCGTCGCCACCTCCGTCTCATCTCTTCCTTTGAAACCAGACGAAGGGCCACCATGGAAGACAAAGGGAGAAGGCGGAAAACCGGGACCCTTCTGACACCACCGCTGAACAGACCGTGACGTGCAGGCGCTGTGGGAAAATGCCTATCTTGGATGTTTCATCAGCTATCAGGCTAATCAGCGTGCCTGCACCAGACGTGGACTTCCTCAGGAATCTTTGTTCGCGCGAAGCAGAGCTATGATGATTACTGAGCGATAAAATCAACAACAAAAACTATGTGCTTAGATTTGCCCGCTCTCGGAACTATTCAGCGTCGCCGTGCATATTGAAAGTTCGTACATTTTCGCCGTTGAGCACGCTTTAAATATTGCTACAATTTCAAGAGACTTACCTGTCAACTCTCATGTTGTGATCGAACACCAGTACGTTTCTTCCCGAATACTGCGCCCATAGCCTCCTCGGTCGTTCGCTGTGGATACTGGAAGCCAATGTTGACGTCATTTCCGCGCGAGCAGTCACGTGCGATATGTTACCTTCTTTTAAACGGCGATCGCGCAAAAAATGTTCTGCTTACGTAAGATCATGTCTAAACGACACGTCCACCCCATACAATAATTACTTTATCGTGGATTACTTACCGTAAACAGTTGGTTACATGGTGGGCCATTGCATCCATAAGAATTAATTAAAAGGTGCATGTGTATAGTTCCTACTACACATACAGATATACAGTTGCAAATTAACTACCAGGGACTGTAGGTACGTTCCTAGAAATACCCGAGCAATTATAATTTGTAAACAGAATTTAATGTTCCTAAAACACATCTAGAAAGACATGATTTTGACACTTTTATCGAATCCAGAACCACCGAGAAGTATATTATAGAAACAAGTTACTGCTATTCAAAAATAATTATTAATGGTTTCATTCCAGAACACATTGCTAAAGCAGAGTGATTTCACCTCATTCTGTGTGCACATGCACAGTAACTTTTTCATGATAGATCTGTACAGTGTAGTTGAGCTTCATACTGTAGCAAATCAATATTTCCCAAAACAGTAACTAGGGATTATGTTTCTTCAGATTTTTTTCTTACTCCTTACTTTCGACCTGTTGTGTGAATCTACACAAATAGAAGTACTGTCACTTTGTCATTAGAATTATTCACGGCTGCAACATGTACAACGAACAATAAACAATTATTTCCTTTTACCTGCTCTTGTTGTCTGCAAATATTTATTGTCATGCCGATGACATGTTACGTCACCATGTATACATCACTTGCAACACACAACCAATGAACGGCATGTGCTTTGTTAGAGTTTAGATTTTTGTGACACTATCTTCAGGGGGGTGCCACCGAGTGTAATAGGCCATAGATTTTATGTACATTTCTGCTAGCAGTATTTCTTTTCAGGTGAAGCTGGAAAGCCAGGTTTCTTTGGGGGCAGAGTTGGTTTTCCTGGTATCTATCACGAGTATAAAACAGTACAGTATAGTATACAAGTATAATAAGAACACCTAAGCACATATCTACTGGACAACACGTTTAGTTTTACAAATAATGTGTTGTTAGTTTTCCAATTGATATAAAGAAATTTGCTGTATGGTAAAGTAGTATTGAATGGACATGTTAATTATAATCCCGTTACCTTTCATAATTACATGCATTTACCCATAAATCATGCCTATTATGGTTAACTTGATGTGTAAAAATAATATGTTAACTGACATCTTCACCTATAACAGTGTCTTGATACTCGCCCAAATGGGTAGAGTGCTGAATTGGCACCACTGGAGACACCACTTTGCAGCAGATGGGTTCCGGCTTCCACATAAGCGTGGACTCATAAAAGTACACACAATTTACTGGTTCATACACTAACACACTATGATACATTGATGAAATAGGCATAAGGATGGAAATATAATATTACTATGTTTAATATGATATGAAACAGTACAATAATCAATCAATGTGATTGACCAAACATGTTGTCTTATATACTTGCTGTCTGTATTTCGTGGTGACTTGAAAAAGGAACTGTGTGTACTCTAAACTACATGTATCATCTTGAATCTATGTGTATATCTATGGTGCACGTTCTGTTCCTACCGTAACGCCAAGGCAAAAATCGGTCCACACAATTCAAATAGAACACACGTATATTAAGTTTACATGTGTCTTAGTTTAATTTGCGAGTTTTTTTTTGTCTGTAGCACTTCATGAAAAGCAACTTTCAAGCTATTTATATACACGCATTTGGCGGAATGTGTATTTATTATTTTAATACAGTTATGGATGAATCAGTAAGGAATTATTTTGCAAAATGAGCCGTGCAGTTACTAAATAATTATTTTGATCGATGCTTGTCAGGGTTGAAGGAATGAAGCTGTCATCGGACCGCCTAACGTAAACAATAAATATGTTCCTTCATTCATCGGTCTCTTTGTCATTCCCATTATTTTGAAATGCCACATAACCGATCCATGTACTTTTAGATTTTTTATTATTGTCGTGGCAACCCACTGCACAACGATGTTTTCCTCACATTATTAAAATTATTTGCAACAAACAACGTTTACGCCATGATTACGCGGTCCTACGAATTGTCTATGCCTCCCGGTGAGGGCGCTGCAGTGCGAGGGACATCAGAGCCTTAGTTACACTTTTTATTATCTATCTAAGGCTCTGAGGGACATCATCAGGCTAGCCTCGGTTATCCAGGCTCCGTTATTTAATTTGTTATTTCAAATCCGGCCTGAGAACCGAGCAGCGGTTACAACTGCAGTCCATTCATTTCCCAATTCAGAGTTGAGGGGCTTAAAAATGCTGCCATTTCACGGAGCCTGGGTAACCGAGGCTAGGGCTAACACAGACGTTACGTTAGTTAGTGGGCTTACTCAGTGCCCTACGTATCACGAATGTCTTAATCCGTCACGGAATAAGGGTTGGTGCAGCAGTATTTTACGAGTAAGAAACCTGGCATGCAATGAAGGAGACGTTATAATGGCCGTCTATGACAATGCCATATGCCAATGGGGAACTCAAATGGGGTAATTAATATACTATATAAAAATTAATTATTATTATACGCATAAACCTGTGCATTAATGCGCAGTTGTAGATTTAGAAATGCTGGCCTGATGTTTTCCCAATCTTGCTTTTTACACTAACAGAAATGCAAAATGTAGGCCTAGAGTAGATCTCTACCATAAGCATTGTTTCATAATAATTAGTTGCCATGGCGACATCATGCGCCAAATGATGGCACATTTTAATTAAGATGCCGTGTTCAATTCGGGGCAAATTATGACCCTTATGGAGAGCAAAGCTCACAGCCCTTGCAGTGGGAGTGCATTCTGCATAAACTATTCTATTTAATATTTTGCATGTTTTTTTACGATTTCTAGTGTGAACCCATAGATCTCGAGTATTTGACTAATCAAAAAATTCCGTTGCCCTACTACCGCACAATCTTGATTCAGAAATTCCTTTCTACAACGATCGAGTGTCAATTGTAATTAAAAGAATGCTTTGATATACTTTACAATAGTGGCATATGGGAGACCAGGACAATTTGAGGCAGGTGAGGTCCGGGAATGCATTTTGATAAAACACGTGTACAGTCACTTTTGACTGTATATATTGGAAATCGCGAAAAAAGTGTCCAAATGTGGTTTCTTGAAGAAGAAACCGTCAAATAAAAATGCCAATATAACTACTTTAAGTTTATCAACCTATAGTCATATATTAATTTATCATATCACATAACTTGTATTTATTATATTGTGTACCTAGTATATAACTAGATGTTCAATATGTTATATCCATACATTATCATATCACAGAACTTATACTTATTATTATATCTGGTTACAGAGACATGTAAAAATATGGCAGAAATTGACATTAATAACTAGGACACCGCCGCTAGTGATCGTGGTAACTGGAGATCAGTTGTCAAAACTGGCAAGAAAAGGGGAGAAGACAGAAGAATGACACAACAGGCTGAGAGGAGGGATCACCGAAAGCAGCCATCTGACTGTGCTGCGTGCTCTTCACAGTCAATTGAGTATGTCTGCCGCAGATGCGGTAGAGAATGCCACGCCTGAGTCGGACGTTTTAGTCACACAAATGACATAGTAAATACTCTAGAAACAATATATACTTTTATAGTACAATTGATCATATATTACACACACAAAAGATAAAACTATGTAAATCAATACAATTAATAAATTAGTTGTACATTCTGCTAAAACAGCGAGTCTGCAATTTGGACTGAAAACGAGAGTCTGTTCCTCATTAATTAATTAATTAATATACGTTCCTCATACTGCACTGCACTGCACTGCACTGCACTGCACTGCACTGCACTGCACTGCACTGCACTGAAAGTATACGGCAAGCAAATTGTGTTCATCTGTAAAATGTTTGCAATTTGAAAGTTCTACCAGCGGCATGTTCACCTTGTAAACCGAACATCCAGTTACCTTTAAAAACATTAGTGGCAATTTGCATACGTAAACCGCAATTCCCCAGGATATAAACATTTAACGATTTCCCCGGCCCCTTTCCCACATTCGACAAGGCAAACAAAGACGACTTCCTGTCACACGCTACTGTGCTGGCTAACAGCAGAATGAGAAACAATGTCTCCCTTTAAAAAACATTAATGCGCTCAATACACATACACATATTAGTCGATCGACCTCGCAAAGCGATCGTGTAGATATGGGAGAACCTTGGTGCAGTACAGCTTAGAGTATTCCACTGAACCACCCGCCAGAATTCCCCACTTGAGGGGATGCCAGTAGCTCTTCCCAACCAGGGACTGCGTCGTAAAATACTTCCATGGCTGCAGCCGGCGTGCCACGTCATTCACAGCCACGCCGCGGATCTCTACCACGTCCGTCGGTGCCACTAAACACCTTATTATCGTCGGCACGGCAATTTCTAGGAACACCCTGTGACGCAGAAATACGTCAACAAGTTCTAGGAATTCTCGAGAAAGCTTGCTTGGAATGTAGTAGATGTCGGCGAAGCCGCCATTTGGACGGTCGGCCGCTCCGTTCGACGACAACAAGCGCTGGTAGCCCGCGTGCATGATCGCCGAGGAATGTGTTCGGTTGGCAATCTCCTTCAGCGCCTCAACCGTTGCGTTTTGGTAATCCTTCCACCATTTCCAGTGCGGGTAGAAGTCGCACATGCCGAGCTTACACTCGCGAAGCTTGCTGATCTCGCCGATTCGGATCGAGTTCTTCGGTCTGTACCACACCGCTTTTGTCGTCAGCTCGGACAACGTGTGGACAGCGAGTAGCAGGTCGTCGGCCGCCGACAGATACCCGTCGACCGCGTAGTCCAGCCGAAGCGCCGTCTCCATACACTTGTAATTGAAAGCTCCGGGTACGTGACCTTTGGGGGATTGCCCGTATGAAATGAACGAGAATCTAAAATTGTTCAGACCCGGATACCTACTCGCGTCGATACTAATCGGGCCACAGTACAGCATATTTGGGAAGAATGGTCGGTACAGCGTTTCTAAGTAGGGAATTGCCTCGTAGTGCGGTTTGTTGAAAGTGACTACAAGAAGAACTTCATTGAACTGGGTCCACGGTTGTGCAAAGTTGATATGTGTGTCCTTGGGCAACGTTACATTGTCACGATGACACGTGTCTTTGTAGAATTTCTCCACAGCGACGATATTTGTAACTGGGGTACGTAGACCAGCACCGAAATGTCGACGTGTCCTGGTCACGGACTGGTCTACGGCGTGTAGTATCACCTGTTCACAAGCTTCATTGAACGAGTCGCTGAATCGTGGAAAGGTATAGCTGACATGTTCTAATGCATCGAACCAATGAGTATAAAATAACACAACCGATTCGTGCAGGAGCCCCGAATTATTGGCTATTAGATCCAAAAGGCATTGCCTCATGGTTGTGGCGTGACAACTCCACTTGTTCAGTCGAGCCGTCGTGGACAATAACCGACTGCTGACTTTGTCACTTAAGCCAGTTCTGCACCCTTGCACAACCACCTGGTTACCACTGAGCCACAACAAACGCTGCACAAACAAACTCCACGTTAACCTCTCATTAGAACCAGTCACCAGCGCCATCGGCAAAGCCCAGAACGCGTCACGTGTGAAGAGGGCGTCGTCGAGATGGATCAGTGTGAATCTCCCGTAGGCCAGTGCCACCGGCGGCGCGTGGACGTCACACACAGGACCGTTGGTGGACGAGTCTGACGTCTTCACTCCTGCACACGCTGTCGTTGTCTGGATGGCAGCGATTCTGTGGCGACACAGCGAGTACTCCAATGCTGACGGGGAGTGCGTTCCACGGAATGTCCTGTTGCAGCCAAAGTGGGCTGCCGCATCAAACATAATGTCGTTGGACGTGAACACCAGCCCCGTATGAGGTCCGGCAGTGTGCTTCCGCGGTGGTGGCATGCTGCCATCGTCTGACACCGTGATGGGCAATATAACACTTGCACCGTGCTACAGGCAAAACAGAACAGGAATGTTCATTATTTAGAATACTAAACACACTGTATTTACGAAATGATTAACAAGAAATGTATTTGCATTCTATCTGTGGATATTCTGCGAGGGTGTGTCTGATTACACATCGTGATGGTTGACATCACTGGATGTTCTTGAACAGACTTCCGAAATTATATTCAACATATGTACTGTATTATTAATCTGTTTTTGCTTTGATGTCAATTTAAATACTATGATGCCCCTGAGACTAAACTAAATATGCTAAGCAACTGTGTTGGCAATATACCATGCGCTGATTAGCTTAATCACAATTTATATGTTCAACACGGTCACGATATTCCCATTTTTACACACTCAATCTTTTATTACTAATTATCAACTTTTCTGATTCCACGAACCTCTAACCAAAGAGACAACCAGCCTATAAACAGATGCACCCTTCACAGCACTCGTAATTAGTTAGTTCATACTTTCACCAGGCACGTGCTGTTTGTGGACGTCTGACCCAAAACAATTCATTGAAACACTCCTGATTACATACACTGCTGAATATACCTTAGTTCCTGAGTGAGTAAACTGATCCTTTACAATCTATTCTGTCCATTATTTCTGTTCACTACAAGCAGCCAATTATCGTATATCTTGTACAGAACACAGACGTTCATGCTAAACAATACATATGATTACCAGTTGGTGTCACAAATATTAAACAAACCAGAAAAATTAGACAAACTACCTACCGTATGCAAATAGTAATAAGGAGTATCTACAGTATAGCTTTCCAATCAGACGCAGCATGTGATGCAAGGACTGTCAATGGAACACGACAGAGTAAGCATAATATTACTAGCCGCCTAATTGTATTTTGTGGTTACATACCTGAATCGCATATAGGTAAGCCGCAAGGAGCCGAAATGGTTGCTTATCAGAGAGACGTAACTGACCTCTGCTCTTATCAATGTCAACTTGGTTCAGGACGACACATCGAGAATGTCTGAAAGCATAAAACAACCACACTAATACTACACATGTGCATTATGCACAGCTACAAGGGTAGACCATCCTTGAACTTCAGGAATTTAAATAAATTTTTGACTGCAGAATCTGCAAAACAGCCACGTTACTTTATGCTGCTGTGTGATACTAAGGTTAGTGCTTCATACCCGTAATCAAGATTCCGACTGCAGCCGTTTCAAACCTTGGGAAAGTTCTTTAATTCCACTTTACTCTTGTTCACTCATCTGTATAAATTAGTACTTGCCTATAGATATTAGTGAACAAAAAAGTTAATAGTTAAACAAGATGAAATATATAAAGTTCTTTGAGCAGTCCTTTGGAAAAATAATGTATTAATAAGAACGTGACATTAATATTAAATTGATCTCTGGCATAGTGAAATGTAGTAGTGGTAGTGTGACATGAAACGATACACAATGCAATACCAGAAGGAAAGTGGAAACTGCAGTGGACACAAATTACGTTCACAAATCATTGATATTTAGAAAGTGGTCGTAGGACATGACTGAGAATGGAAAGTAGTGGGTGGAGGTTAACACTAGGGAGGAGACACACTTATAGTGTCTCCAAGTACCAGGTATACGTAAATGTTTATTGATTTATATAGCACCATATTCATTCAATAATATTCCATGGTGCTGTACAATACAAGAAAATACACAATGAAAGTTAATATAAACATTCAATATAACACACATACAGTGTAAATTGATGTAATGTGAAACAGTAAAATCATTATAAAATAGATAAGCATATTATTTAATTAATAAATAATTATATTAATGATAATGTAATGATATTGTTTTAAATAATATTAAATACATAAATAATTATTTTAAAAAATTAATAATTTAACTACAAACATCCGACATATTCTAAGTAATTATCTGACAAGTGTAAAACAAAGAAAATAATATAGATATAGAATGACAATTAGTCACTTCTCGTAGGCAAGATACAGAAATCAACTTTGCAAAAATATTGGGCAGAAATATCCTGAATAATTGCATGGAAACCGAAATAAAAAAGAACACAACGAAGACCTGTATTGTGCCGTGTGTCCGTCAACCAAGAGCACCATCCAGTCAACAAAGGTCAAGGCCAGTGCATTACAAGACGCCTTCCTGCCCACAACAATGACCCATCTCTGGGTGGCTGGTTCGGGAGTGGGAACATGCTCAGGTGGTGTTGCTTCCGTGTTCCCATTGGGAGACTTCACGTGAGCAGACGGGATCTTCACAGGTGTTGTCTGTCCTGTGTACTGACCAAGAAAAGGAACCGTGGTCAGACAATGCTGTAGTATTTGGGTAGTGTGTGGGTGTTAGCGGGTGAGTGGATGTGTGTGCATTTTGTGCATGGAGTGTGTGTGTGTGTGTGTGTGTGTGTGTGTGTGAGAGAGAGAGAGAGAGAGAGAGAGAGAGAGAGAGAGAGAGAGAGAGAGAGAGAGAGAGAGAGAGAGAGAGAGAGAGAGAGAGAGAGAGAGAGAGAGAGAGAGAGAGAGAGAGAGAGAGAGAGAGAGAGAGAGAGAGAGAGAGAGAGAGAGAGAGAGAGAGAGAGAGAGAGAGAGAGAGAGAGAGAGAGAGAGAGAGAGAGAGAGAGAGAATTCATTGAGGGAGTGACTGGATGTATAACCAATTGGGTATGCATTACTGCATTTGTATATTTTGTATGCGCATTTATGGTGGTCTGTGTGCATTGTTCACATGTATTTGCTTTCAAAATTGTTGGCTATTATCATCATCCACCGCTACCAACATTTATTTGTGTAAATGATTGGTCAGTCATTCAATACAGATGACACAAAACTGAATGTCAACAAATGAAACACCATTATATAGTGTATGTCTTTTTGCATATGTATATGCAGGCACTTACATGTTGCTCCACCAGAATATGATACATACCCAATACCCAATGAACAAGATGCCAATGAGAAGAAAACATGGCAGTAGTCTTTTCAGGCGTCCAAATAACCATGTAGCTTTCAGAGACATTCCAATAAACCTACAATTTATAACAAAATTGCACAGTGAAGTAATTGAATATTTCCTGTCTTTACAAAACCATTCTACAGCAATAAGTATGATGCTCGTTACAAAATGTGTTCATATGAAATGTGTCATTATAGAAAAATTATGAAACAATTGTGTCAACATGTGCATTACCTCTCAAGAAACTGTTTTTTGTTTTCTGTTTATTTTGAGTGTGTCATTCAGAGAAGGTTCTTTCAGCTCCATGATTTAAGTCGGTGAACCAAGAAACCAGATTATCATTACATGTAAGGATATTTATGAGTAATTATATCATTATTGTTTTCTACAAACTGTGTCTGCGAAACATTTTTAACAACTGTTGTTTGTAAAGGGTGTAGTTCTAGTTGTTGTTTCCAGCATTCGACAGGATTCTATAATAATTAATTAACTGACTAGTCTTTATATACACTGTTCTGTGGTTACAATTTTATGATCTTACAAAGTCTCATTGAACTATAGTCAGTCTTTTTCAGAACTTTTACATCAAGCTGAACTTTCTGTGCTGGTACTGAGGGTGGTCACTGCCAGGTTACTTGTCATCCTCAGTGGTTCTTTTACGTCCCCGATTTGTTGTTCATTAATGAACAACAAATGTTAAAAGTTTATAGCATTTTATATTTAAAAACAATAATATTTGGTACAGATGTGGGTGTTATTAAACTGTCATCCGAGTGTCAGTGATAATCAAAATTAACTTATGTAAAATTAATAGATTAATTAAGATAAATAGGGCCTAATAAACTAATTGTCAATAAAAACGTATGTCAATAAATATGAATTTACCGTTATTTAAACCACGCTATTAAATTGAAAATAAGGCGCAGCTGTAACTAAAGGAAGAAGAAAATAGGCAAAGCTAGCTGACACCCGGCCCAACTAGTTACTAGGTCTAAGCGGATATCCAACTAGTCTAGGGCCTAGGCCAGTCAATCCCAGCCCAGGCCAGGGATCCGCGTTTTGTTTACGCCAATTACGGCAGAGTCCGAAACAGGTGAACAAATCCTCAAATATAATTTCTGTGTGACGGCAGGGTTAGGGGTTTCTACTAATGAATGTCGGCTTAGCAATTCGAAGTACTCAACGCGCGACTGCATAATCGCATGATTATGACAGCGTGGAACGTATTTATGGTGCCAACATATGAAAGTAGTCTATTATCGCCCAAACTATACCTCGCTTCACGCCCGAACTCCACGATGCTCATTTAGTACACTGACAGTCATTTGCACTGTACGATCTACACAACTGAGCACTAGAGGTATATGTTCATCAAGATGTTAACAGCAAAAGCTTATGTCAATTTCATTATATTTAAAATACTGTAAATGTTTTTCTAATTGATTTTGCGATGGTGACATCTACCCGAAGTATTTGGAGTAACCGAATTTGGAAATGGAGAACGGCAACGAAATGTGTCACCACGGTGTCACGACCAGGTAGTAGGTTGCAACTAGGTATGCTGGATATCCGGTATACTACAGTCTACACAGCAACTATGTGGTTTTCAGCGATAACTTGAAAGTAACTTATTAAACAAACTTATTTTTTAATATTTTTGTTTGTAACATGTGTAAATGTAAAAAGTGGAATGGTATCACATGTGTGTGTGACCATGCCAGAGACATAACATAAACTTAGTAAAATGTAGTCTTATAAGTTATACCCCATTCACAATAGCAAATTTAATCCAGCGTGAAATCGGTTTTTCCCTTGGTGAGAGTTCACATTACAACATCTAAACTGGATCAGTGAGTTAAACGGGATTAATGTAATCCACCACCTTTACTTGAGGGGGTTTAAAACCGGTTTTGTTTTGAACCGGTTCAAATTGCTAACTAGTGTGAATGCAAAGGGGATTAACATGCGCAACAATGTCAACACTGGAGTGTAGTGCTGGTTCGATACCAGGTTTTGTTTGATACCGATCGATACCTGAATTTTGTTCGATACTTGATACTCGATACTTATGTTGTATCTAATATTCACATAGAACACAGTTCACAGTAGAAGCACAGTGTGCAACAGAAGTAGTGCTGGTTCGATACCAGAATTCTTCGATATCGATCGATATATTGCTGGTTCGATACCAGAATTCTTCGATATCAATCGATACCAGATTTTTATTCGATACTCAAAATTTACCTTGTAAGTCTAATTCAGTACAGTAGAGATCTCCAAAGAAACACACTATCCATTTAGAGTAATGCCACAGAAACACACACAATGTTCTACTTGTAGGGAAATATATTAAAATTTTAGTCATGCAAGCATTGATTAATATGCAATTTTCATTTTATTTAAGTAAACAAACAACAGTTCCAATATAATTGATTACTGTTGTAAAACTAAAAGGTAATTGTAATATAATATTAAAACAATAAAGACAGCTGCAATAAAATACCTAGTGACCAAGTACTTTAATTAATTGCACTGAATTATTTAAAATTAATACCAGTACTTCACCCCAGTTGTTTGCAAATACACAATAAAGCAGCTTAATTTCAAGTTAATGTGTCCTCTAAAGTTAAAATCAAAAATTAAGTACAGCTGAAACATAACATACAAATAATATGTTATTGCCACAGAGTTAGATCATTAATCTTTCCCCTATAGACTAGAGTGACAAGCTGGCCCGCTGCACTGAAGTCGCTGTGGACCACTGGCTGCCATCTAGTTGCACGGCAGAAAGTGTCGTACCCACTGGCAGGATATATAGAATAGAACTGTTGAGCAATGTAATAAATATAAAAAAGGTCTGCTAAGACGAAATTTTTAACTTGGATATGTGTCACTGTGACCCTAGCCCTAGGGCTAGTTAAGAGAGCTCATGATTAATTTCTGGAGTAGGCCAGCAAGGCCAGCTGTTGAATGTTTTGAGTTGGTTCACTGTGGTGGGGTAGGGATCTAAATATTTGTCACTGTGGTTCCTTGGCAATGTGAATAATGATCCAGTGGGTTAGGCTGTAGCATCCAGCTTAGTCATTAGGGGAAGGGCTGTGACCCGGATTATATAAAACTCAAACACTGGACAGTTTGGTGGTTGACACTGATGTGAGCAACATTAATCCATTTGGGGACATGCTGGCTACAACAGTCATTGTGAAGTAGCAAGTATGGTTTTATACTGTTGGCTACATCACATTCGAACGGAATCTGGACCTGAAGTTGGAAAGGGAAACTGTGGCCATTTTAAGGAGACCTGTTACTATGACATCCCTGCTATTTTGTTGTAGTTAGCCTAATTTTATATATTTATTGTTATTACTACTGTATTGACATATCGATAGTATAATTAGTTAGTTGACTATCTTAATATTACTACTTTTCTACCTGTTCTACTACTGTTGTTGTATAGTAATGTTGGCAGCTCTGTTTTGTTGTTGTTTTCCCTATTCTCTCATTCACTTTGCATGGTCTGTTTTTTTAATCTGCGAAATTGTAATTAATTAAAAAATTATAGGTCTGGGTGTTCTTGCCAATGTCTTTGTAGGACGGACTTCAGTTGGTTGATTGTTAAATGACTTTTTTTGTAAAACACAACAATTGTGGATCTGGTAGAATAACAAATTAAATAGTACTAAGCTGTACTCACCCCTCACACAGTGAGACACTGTATACTAAGTATAAGCCTGTTGATTTGTTTCATACTGGCATATTAGTGAGGCAACTGTTTGAACACATTGCATGTACACAATTAAACAACACTGACTAACTGATGTCAGTAAATAAATAACGTGATAATGATGTAGAAAACTTGGCGCAGTCCTGTATATATACAGGGACTGCAGTGGCTTTCTGCCGTGCAGTAGCATGGCTGTCACCAGCCCATGTTGACTTCAAAGTATCATGTCAACTGATAGCGGCCGAGCAATCTTGTTCTACTGGCGTGTTCTAATTATATCTATGGTTATTGCTAAACACACATCACTTATAATAGTGCCAACACAGTTGCACATTCACTTTTATAACCGTTTTTTTGTTATTAAGTGTATCGTAATTCCGTAAAGATAATTAGGATTTAACATCAAAACTGTATAGACGATTACAATAAAATATCACTAATTAATAATAGAAAAAATAGTAATTAAAATTATAATTGTACTTCTCAGTTCACAGTAATATTGTTTAATATAAAACTTAAATTACCACGTTATCAAGTACACAACATAACAAGCCCCATAATGATTTTGCAACTGTTTTCAAGAACAAGTCGGTTTCTTCCTCTACCTCCGCCACAGCGCCAGTGCAGTGGTGAACCTGTTTGGCCAGTGCCAATAACAGTAGATGCAGAATTGAAAGCGTATCGTCATCGTGTATGTCACTTCTTGACGCTGTGGCCGCAGTAGTAGATTTGGCAACCGATGGTGATTCGCTTCGACTGTAACTAGATGTCCACTGCGAATATTTCGATAGAAGTCATAGAACACGATCTCGAGTCGTTGGCGTTGCGACGTTGTCCACGACGAGGTCGACGTGTTCTTCGATGAAAGTTGATCATCACGTTTTAATAGTTTCTTGAATGGCGGACAGTGACTTGTTTCGTCAAATTCGATGCATTTCCCCGCAATCTTTGGGGCGCTTTTGGCATAGCAGACACTCTTTACTGGAAAACTGCCAAATTAGTGATGAATGTTGCGACTTGTCGTTCGTCTTGGTCGAGGGAGTCGAATAGTACAAACGGTGGCGCCACCAAACAGCAAAACAGCGCCACCAAACGGAACCCGGATAAACAAAGCTTGCGCATCGCGCTCGAATAATTATTTATATTAATAATATTATTATTAAATTAGTTTCATAAATACTAGTGCGTGCAATAAACACTCTATAAAATATGTGTGTTTTTGTACGCGTAACCGTAAGTAAAGTAGGGAGACAGACGGCATGGTAGTGCCACTAAACGAGTCACGAATTTTCGTTTGGATAACCGAAGCTAAGGCCTAAGGGCTAAGCGAAGTATGACTTAGTCTTAGGCTAAGATCGCGCACAGAAAACAGTTATTATACAAACCAACTCTGCAATAAAGTTTTAGAAAACAATTCATATATGATTTTATATTATTTTTAAACAACCACGTCTAAGTCAAGTTAACCAGCGAAATGGTAGTTCCGGTAAACAACGATGTCATCGACAACGATTATTGCGCCTTCGCATCGACGTCGTCGAATCACGAATGGACTCGATATCGAAGGTATCGAACAGTGGGCGTTCGATACCAAAAATATCAAAGTATCGAGATACCACTAGGTATCGGTATTGAACAAGTATTGCGATACTTCGATATATCGAACCAGCACTACTGCAGTGCCAGTGATGACTAACAGCTGTCAACAGTTTGCTTCCCTCCAGGGAGTTGATGTACAAAACATAGGTCATAGGCATAGTACTTACATTTACTCATAACTGCATATTAAAGACCCTACATATTGTGTGACATTCTGACACATACTTCCTGGGAAGATGTTATGCAATAATATAACATTTAGTTGACTGCATTGTGTTCATACTGTACTGTTCTGCCCCCTACATAATTGCCCTGGCCTGTATGTATACCTGTACAAAACTATACATGGGGGGCAAATAAATGATCTGTTCATAATTGCACAATTTACCAGATCTTTCTAGAAATAATAAAAACCTTATGTATCGTGTGATATTCTGAGGCGCAGTAGGATTACTGACAGAATATGTTTTATTAAAAGCAAAGGAATGGCTTAGAGTTTTCTTCTCTAGAATTACTGGGCCATCCACATTTAACATATTTAATTTCACTTGACAGAGACACTGGGTAGAAGAGACCTATAATTATCAGTGTTTTCCTTATGCTGTGGTAAGGAGAACAATGTACAGGGTATGTTTTTTTCTGAAATAAACATGCAAAGTGGCGATGAATAAATTGCAGAAGATAACAATAGGTTGAACGTTTTCCTCTCTTGACTTATAATTTAGTGCTCTGACTGCCAGAGCTCTAGTTACCATTGTTGAAGTTCAGTTCCACATTAAACTGTCGGCAATGAACGCCCAACGCAGATGTATCACTGTGTAAGGGCAGTGACAATATGTTTATTAATCACACATATTTTCTCGAGAATAATTTGACGAAATTATGTTTATTTTCAACGTCTACCAATTCAGAAAATTGTAATTAACGTAGGGAAGACAATCATACACTTTCTTGGCCACGTTGCATTCTTCAAGCTAAAAACTACAAATTTAGATATTTTTTTAAGTACATAACATTTGTCAATCATACATATTCATCCTTGGAATACAATTGTAGTAATCAAGGTATATAGCTTATATAACGATCTGCTTTTGTATTAATTAGCATCAGCTGGATTTGTTTCCTTCCACAGGTAAACAGATGAAAGAATTTTAAAAATGGGTGTCTATGAAGCGTTGCTATGGAATTTGAGAAGTCGACCTGTGAAACGACTTTGCTCCTATTGTCTGATTGGCTTCATTCTTGTCATCATCATCAGATACCTGACAACTACACAGCCAGACATGGTAAACTTTTTATGTATGACTTAAAAATGAAATATTTCAAATAATATATTTGTGTATGTGTTCTTGGTTTTAAAGAGAAGTGTAAATTTCATGTCTGTAATAATAATAAGATAATGTTATTGTACATGTCAGAATCCTTGGTAACCAAGCTCAGAGGCACAACTATGTACAAAAGGGTTGATCAATCGCAGTATCAGTAAACAATCCAGTTATACACACAAATACCTTCTATTCCCCCAATTCCTTTCATTTCACTTGTGTCCCCGTTACCTTGCTGTCTGACATATCTCAGTGTCCCCTATATTCCAGTACATTCTGAAGCCAAAATTATCCTTACAATAGCATGTATTGCTTAGTTCAAAATTGTTGATGTTCACCTATTCTTACACACTTTACTAATTCTCACACTCCCTTGGTCCCATTGAAGCAAAACTTTAAAAACATTGATATTTGTTCAGAACTTCAGATCGATAGATTTGTACACCTGTAACAGTTTACTGTGTTTACGTAACTTAAACACAATTGACATTTTTATAATTATCATTCATTCTTAAATAACCCTGTCCCAGTTACCTATTCAGACTCCCTATGAATAGAATATATATGTCAACAGTGTTGACAGTTTCAAAAGCAGAACATCTGGTCTGAAATGCAACTTAAAATATAAAATAAAATTACCAAAAATTCTGTCTCCTGATATTTAAAGTAGTGGGTGTCTATACAGAAAAGTAACCTGAAAAAGTAAAAATTCTCCTTATTTTCTAAACTAAAAAACCCAAAGGTATGTATGTTAAAAGTGACCTGAAAGTATACTATTTACAAACAATAATAATAATTTTATGCAGGAGATCATTTCTGCTGACACTGGTGACCGAGCTTATCGAAGGGTTGCCACACATAGCAAGTGGATTGTTGTGACAACAATAAATCGCCCGACCAAGTCCCTTGTTGCCCTTAGTCAAGTAACAGACTGGAAGATGGTGGTTGTCGGTGACCGCTTGACTCCGAAAGACTGGTTGTAAGTACCGTGGTAGGTCAAGAAAACACATTATCTATCCATGTTTAGCAGCCTCAATATGTGAACCATTGTTGAAAACACTGAAACCTAAATGCACGTACATTGTAGTGGGAACTTGATTGATGCTCTGTCTGTCGTGTCAAGCTAGACGTCTACTCAGATATAAAACAGTCTCCTTTTTTATCATTGTATGAAAAAATTTATAACATTAGGTAAAAAACATAAACTTATTTATGGATGGTAATCATTGTATGTGTTATAGTTGTTTATGTATATACATACATGCATGCATGCATGCATGCATACATACATATACATATATATAATGTTTGTAATATGAATGTTGCATTCATCAAATGGTCAAATTGTAAACCAAATATAAAATTTATTTAACAAAATTACATTAACACTTATTGTGATATTGGGTGCAAATGGCTCAGCAAAGTTCCTGCCAATGTTTACCACCTGTGATTGATCACAGAGCCTTGCTTTAAAACATCACATCCCCTCTCACCCATTTTTTAATCTTATCCTTGAACTTGGGCTTGAAGTCCTGTGCAATGATTCTATTTTACAGTATTCCTGGGGTTGTCTTTCTTGATGTGGATGCTCAGAAGGCTCTAGGATACAGGACCACTCCACTGTTGCCATACGACAGTTATAAAAGGAAAACAGTTGGCTATCTCTATGCTATTGAGGTAAGTAAACTGTCTTATATGACTGCTTTATAGACAGATGGAGACATCTTAAGTTATCTCTAACTAACCGGTATGTACTGATTAGCATGATTGCTGCACACACCTACATTCTCATGACATCATCCAAAGGATGTTTTACTAAATTGGTTTCAACTACATTTTTTAGCCATGCCCCATGGACATTGTCAAAGAACAGTAGTAATCATCTTTAGCTGTAACTATATCTGTGTGATTCATTGTTATAATTTATTGACATTTGGTGGCTAAATAATAACTGCATGTATTCAAATATATACATAGCAAAATTGACACCATATGTGATACATCCATTATGTAACGTGACATGTTATAGCTATCATCCTTGTCCTGTGGTTACAGCATGGCGCTCGCTACATCTATGAAACGGATGACGACAATGTGCTCTTGGGCGACTTGCACGGTTTCCACACTGACACTGTTGTCACACACGGCTTAATGCCGGCGACGAATAACCTGACATTTAACCCGTACCCTCACTTTGGGCAGTCATCCTTGTGGCCCCGCGGCTTCCCTTTGGAGGACATCGGACATAAAGCAACCTACGATTATCGGTTATGCTCCCTTCATCCGCCCATCATAAGACAAGCAGTAGCCAATGGCGACCCAGATGTCGATGCTGTATTCCGACTCACACGCAGGTTTGAAAGCGATAGAGGCAGTTTGATGTTCAATGCAGCGGCACCACCTATTGTAATTCCACGTGGGACTTTCGTTCCGTTCAACTCGCAGAATACGCTGTATACCTCTGGTGCTTTTTGGGCACTGGTTTTGCCAACGACTGTTTCGGACAGAACCTGTGACATATACAGGTCCTACTGGGCACAAGCTCTGTTGTGGCTGGTTGGTGGCCATCTTGGATTCTACCCTCCAAGCGTGAAGCATGTCCGTAACAAACACTCCAGTCTGAGGGATTTGGCAGAGGAAACAGAAATGTATCAACACACAGGTCGGCTCCTTAGGTTCCTACACACGTGGAAGTGTGATCGACTGTTCCTGTTTGACTGTATGACAAAACTGGCAGGAGACATGGCACTAAATAAGTTCTTGCAGAGGCGCGATGTAGACGTTGTAAATGCTTGGGTCGCTGACCTGGCAACCCTTGGGTATGCACCCCCGGCAATAAGACAGTCCAGCATTTGTTTAAATGGTTTGCAGGTTCAGTATTTCCCGCATGAACAGAACACGTCGTTTGCACATGTTGATGGTTTGTCGAATGTGAAAGCAGACATTGCACACGAAGACACCAGGTCAGAACTCGTGCAAAGTGAATGCAGCGCAGAAATCGACAACACTGTTGATGATGAAACCTTGCTGAAAACCCAGAACATACTGTTGGTTGTGACCGTTCATAATCCATCAGCGACACTTCCCCTTATACATGCCTACTACAAACAATGTTACACACATCTCCTCTATTGTGGTGCATCAACCCCAGATAAGAGGTTGCTACACAAATGGAGGATGTCATATCTGACGATGTCTAACGCAGCTGGCCCCATCTCATGTGTAAAGGCTGCCTCAGAAATGGGTTACAATGTAGATGGTTTCTTGCATGTCTCGGACAAGATGCTGCTTCATTCCAGAAACAAACTGCATGCCCATGGGACAAGTCAGATGCTGATAACTGAAAACACTTTAGAACTGTCCCAACTGTGTAAAGAAAATGCAGCCGACTGTTTAGTTCTGACTACACGAGCGATCAAAGACCTCAGCGAACAAGTTGATACATTGGACACGGGAAATAGAATTAAACTCAAACTGAAGGAATGCTTCAAGAAGTTAGTGCCATTGGGTGCAAATGAAGCTTCATTTGTAGAAGGCACCGCATTCTACGTGCCACAGAGACATTTGAAGCTGTTCCGAGCATTGGCTCAAGTGTACACTGGGAGATACAGTCATGTCCCATTGCTTTTACTTGGCTGTCTCGAGTCGCGGCCATTGTATTTCACTAGTGCACGTCAGCAGACTGCCAACCGCAGGATTGACTTCATATTTCCTTTCTCATTCAGCGCTATTGATACGAACACTGCTGCGAGGAGTCAGTACTGCAAGTCACTGCGTTCATGTTGATTAGATAGAAATACTGTGTATGTGCTTGCATATATCCCTGCACATGTTTCAGACTATAGACATGTATATATACTTGTGTGTGTGTGTGTGTGTGTGTGTGTGTGTGTGTGTGTGTGTGTGTGTGTGTGTGTGTGTGTGTGTGTGTGTGTGTGTGTGTGTGTGTGTGTGTGTGTGTGTGTGTGTGTGTGTGTGTGTGTGTGTGTGTGTGTGTGTGTGTGTGTGTGTGTGTGTGTGTGTGTGTGTGTGTGTGTGTGTGTGTGTGTGTGTGTGTGTGTGTGTGTGTGTGTGTGTGTGTGTTTTGTGTGTGTGTTTGTGTGTGTATGGATGGGTGGGTGTTTCAGACCATAGATTATAGAAATACTATTTACACAATATATGCTTACATGTACAGTTTAGTCACAAACTTCAAATAAATCAACAATACAAGTGCTAAACAAGCACTAAGTTGCACATAAAGGAATTATCCACGATACAGTTACTAATAAAAAGCACATGTACACATAGTGGCCAAAACCTACTCAAATCTTTATAGGGAATGATATTGCACCTGCATAGCAATAATATTTAAATAAGTGATCTGATGTAATCAAAAGCGCCCCATGTATATGAGAATAGGGTATAAGAGTTTACTTTTAACCACACACAGCATTAGTGCATGTCCCTAGGATTTTAAGAAAGAAATCACTTCATTATTTTTAATGCATTCAGAATGTATACCATTTAAATGACATGAAATGTAGTGATTAATAAGTATGTAATAAGAAAATAGTGCCCATTAAATTGAAAATTATTTTCAGGCATTGTACATATATATGCAACTATATACATGTAATAGAATTATACATAAGACGCATTGACTGAAAAATAAACACAGAAGTGCCAAGCAGACCGTGAAACGGTGATCACCGTGTGTGAGTTTGTGAGGCAAAAGACGAGGCTGTGATATTATAAGTAATATGTTAGCTTAATGCTTTTGTCAAGTAATGTGCCAAATATGAAGTTACTGCAAACTCGTCACTATGCCCACTAAAACATGGTAATTTGCATGTCACAATGCAACCAGCTGGGCAGATGTTGCTGACATTACCAGAGAAAATGCTGCAGAGTGTGGCTTATGTTGTAACATGGGTATCTGGGGTGTGGCTTATTTCATCCGGTGGTACAAGACACTGCGATCCCAGAACATATATATTCATATTAAAGATATAATTTTGCGTACAAATTTGTTTATATATGTATTTACTTTTTGAGTTATTCCTGTTTGAATGTCACGACTCCTCATATATTGCAGGAATAGCCTTTCACGATGTTCACGTAACTAAAAAAAGTATCCTTGGTGAAGAGTTCACCATTAAAAATCAATATCATATCACTTTAAACTGAATAAGCCTGAAACTACTTTACATGATTATTCGTACAAATTCTATATTCTCTATTTAAAAAAAGTGAAAATTATGAAATAAAAACATTTTACACTCTACTGTATGTGAAGAGAAATTAATGAAATAAAAACATTTTATGAAAGTACAGTAGGACACCATGTTCTTAAATATTTTATTGAAGTGTTAAAATACACATAGATATGACGGAATGCACCAATTGTTCTTGGGCCCATTCAAAACATCAACATACAACAGCTTTGCTTAAGAAACACACTGACCATACATCCACAATAAAACCATTGCATTGGACAACCATGCAATGCCTACACTTTCTTCAGCAGTGTCGCTGGTACTACTACAAGAAGCTGGTAACTACCTAACATTCTTGGCAGGTTCTATAGCAACGTACACATATAAATTGCAGAAAGTGCGAGGCTAACACCTCATAGCAGTTTGACATATTCCATGTGTGATGACTAGTCACAACTTCAAATGAACAACCTTTCAATGTCACTGCACCAAATCCTTTATATCCACATCTGCAAATGGCAAACAAAAAATAAACATGTGACAATGGCCATGTGACATATTTTATATAAACACACTTATTATATATGCTCAGTGAATTTTAACATCTTTTCACGAAATAAATTTTCTATTACTCAGTAGAGCAACCAATATTGTTGAAACTAATTGTTACAGATTTAGAACATGGATTTCTTCTGCGAGTTTGTTCAGGTTTTTGTCAGAATGTTGCTAATAATCAAAATGTAAGGCATAGTTGTCCTGTCTATATTATAAGATAATAATCTTATAGTATATGACATGTTTTCTATATCTTTAAAATGAACACAGAAAACATGTCATATACTACGAAAAGCAAAAAGTTAGATATACATTTTTTTTATCTAGAGATTAATATCAGAACTATGATCACGTGATTGACCTCCATCAAATGCTGCTTTAGAAACTAAGCTTAACCATGCTTATATGTAATATTAATTTTAACATCTACCCAATCAAGTTTTCCCACATATTGAAACTTGCTGAAACAATTCTGTTTTTGTGGCAACTGCAAAGACAATTTTCGGGTCATGATTCAAACATGAAATAGCATAGACAACAGTTTCACATGTGCTGCAGCCATTTTAGTAAGCTTGTTGCACATGGTTGCTAGGCAACACAGAGTCCTCACCCATCTCACTCCTGCGTCTCCATCTGTTCCTCTGCTCCGTTCTTTCCATCTTCATCTTTCTCCACCTTTTCAAATGCCTTGTCTGATGGTGTTACGACAACACCCTCCCAAACACTCATCTCAGTCGCTATCCCTGCAACAACACCAGTGGCGATGCAACAATATCATCCCAAACACTCATCTCAGTCGCTATCCCTGCAACAACACCAGTGGCGATGCAACAATATCCTCCCAAACACTCATCTCAGTCGCTATCCCTGCAACAACACCAGTGGCAATGCAACAACACCCTCCCAAACACTCATCTCAGTCGCTATCCCTGCAACAACACCAGTGGCAATGCAACAACACCCTCCCAAACACTCATCTCAGTCACTATCCCTGCAACAACACCAGTGGCGATGCAACAATATCATCCCAAACACTCATCTCAGTCGCTATCCCTGCAACAACACCAGTGACGATGCAACAACACCCTCCCAAACACTCATCTCAGTCGCTATCCCTGCAACAACACCAGTGGCGATGCAACAATATCATCCCAAACACTCATCTCAGTCGCTATCCCTGCAACAACACCAGTGATGATGCAACAACACCCTCCCAAACACTCATCTCAGTCACTATCCCTGCAACAACACCAGTGGCGATGCAACAATATCATCCCAAACACTCATCTCAGTCGCTATCCCTGCAACAACACCAGTGACGATGCAACAACACCCTCCCAAACACTCATCTCAGTCGCTATCCCTGCAACAACACCAGTGGCGATGCAACAATATCATCCCAAACACTCATCTCAGTCGCTATCCCTGCAACAACACCAGTGGCGATGCAACAATATCCTCCCAAACACTCATCTCAGTCGCTATCCCTGCAACAACACCAGTGGCGATGCAACAATATCCTCCCAAACACTCATCTCTGTCGCTATCCCTGCAACAACACCAGTGGCGATGCAACAATATCATCCCAAACACTCATCTCAGTCGCTATCCCTGCAACAACACCAGTGGCGATGCAACAATATCATCCCAAACACTCATCTCAGTCGCTATCCCTGCAACAACACCAGTGGCGATGCAACAATATCACCCCAAACACTCATCTCTGTCGCTATCCCTGCAACACCAGTGGCGATGCAACAATATCATCCCAAACACTCATCTCAGTCGCTATCCCTGCAACAACACCAGTGGCGATGCAACAATATCATCCCAAACACTCATCTCAGTCGCTATCCCTGCAACAACACCAGTGGCGATGCAACAATATCCTCCCAAACACTCATCTCAGTCGCTATCCCTGCAACAACACCAGTGACGATGCAACAACACCCTCCCAAACACTCATCTCAGTCGCTATCCCTGCAACAACAACAGTGGCGATGCAACAATATCCTCCCAAACACTCATCTCAGTCGCTATCCCTGCAACACCAGTGGCGATGCAACAATATCATCCCAAACACTCATCTCAGTCGCTATCCCTGCAACAACACCAGTGGCGATGCAACAATATCATCCCAAACACTCATCTCAGTCGCTATCCCTGCAACAACACCAGTGGCGATGCAACAATATCATCCCAAACACTCATCTCGGTCGCTATCCCTGCAACAACACCAGTGGCGATGCAACAGTATCATCCCAAACACTCATCTCGGTCGCTATCCCTGCAACAACACCAGTGGCGATGCAACAATATCATCCCAAACACTCATCTCAGTCGCTATCCCTGCAACAACACCAGTGGCGATGCAACAATATCATGCTTGTTTAACGAGTGCGCACTACTCTCACAGCTATAAGCCAATCAGAGGCCCGCTATCAGCCCCGCCCAGCAGCCAGTGATGTTTGTTTACAGATAAGCCTCTGGGATAAGTGCTCCTATTGGCTAAAGTTGACATCAGTGGGGACTCCTGCTACAAGAATCCGAACTTTCCTGTAGTACCAAAATGTCTGCCATGTGTTGAGGGAAGCCCCGAAGAATGCAACTCAAACGAGTGCAATTTATTGGTTCTATTTTTACGAAACTAATGCGTGACATTTTATGTAGTCTTTCTAAAAAGGCCATAAGATGTACTAAATATGAATGAGAAATAAGCATTGCCAATTGACCGAAAAGATATTAAAGTATACTTTTTTTGTGACAAAAAGTCAAAATCATAAAAAAATCATTGTTGTTTATTTCGTAAAACATGCAAACATCTACTTCCAGCTGTAGCTCACTCTGGTGATGTTGATTACCAACCTGCATTCCCCTCAAGTCCGAGGATCTGTTTGTATCCACCATGACTGAGTACACGCAGCAATGTCTGCGCCGTGTAACACACTTGGTCCTGTCAACAACACAGCAGTGTAACACACATGATGCTGTGAACAACACAACACAATAATTATACTTGATGCTGTCAACAACATTGCATAACATACTTGACAAAACAGCTGTGTAACACACTTGATCCTGTCAACAACACAGCTGTCTAACACACTTGATCCTGTTGACAACACAGCTGTCTAACACCCTTGATCCTGGTGACAACACAGCTGGTAGCACAACTGAACATGACAACAACATACCATAATAAAACATGTGCACCTTTCAACAACAGCAATGTAACAGAGTTGAACATGTCAGCAACACAACACACCATAACTCATATGATCTTGTCAACAACACAGCAAAATGTAACACACTATCCTGCCAATAATACAGGACAATACAACATGCCTAGTCCACACACGTAAGCTAGCTAGGATTATTTTAATCAATGCAAATACTGCATCGGCTTTCACTGTGAAACTGTCAAAATTCCTACCTATCTGCTGAACAAATATTGAGTTGACCCCCTCACCTCTCTACTGAGTTGAATGGTCTAGAACTATGGAGTTGCCCCCTTATTGCTCCACAACGATTGAGATGTATCCATAATGCACTGATTACCGACATGCCCCATTGCTACTCAACAACTACCGAGATGCTCCCCTACTACCCTAGAGCTATTTGGAAACCCCTATACTAACCTACATCTATTCAGATGCCCCCTCATTACTCTAAAATTAGTGAGATGCCCCCTAACTGCTCTACAAATACTGAGATGTCCCCTCACCTGTTGTTCCAGTGTCATGATGGTGTGCACACGTACACTCCCCTGTTCACATGGATCTGTGATACCGGCAGATCCAGGCAGGAAGAATCCGGCAGACAACAGTTGTAAACATCGTCTGAAACATCCCCCTCTCTGCACTGTACTCCTTGCCTGGTACACAAACACATCATCATGTCTCCCGTAGCTTGCGGCTTTATGTGTCAAGCATAAGTTCGCTGCTGCCGTTAAAGGGAAGGATGCCTGCTCCTCTGCACAAAATTGGCAGAGCAGTTGAGTTGCTAATAAAACTTGTGTTATTATTATTAGCTTCATCATTTGTAATTGCAAGTCTGCTGTCACAAACGTGGGAAAGTAAAACCTCAAAGGATATTGCAGTTAACCCTGCTCGCCTCAACATTACCCATCAATTTTTTTTATTAACTGGATGTTCAGTTTACCATTTGAACATCTTGCAAGTGGGATCTTTTAAATTGCAAATATTATTCTGAGTTTCATATAATAAATTAACTAAGCACCATTCGGTAGGCAGTAAACAGTAAAACCTATGAAAGCTCACTCTCACTACAAAGACAGCGTAAATGCAAGTATGATGCCCATGTAACCCACAATAGCAGCGTATTTGTGGGGAGTTTTCGTAAAACATACAACCACCAAAGCATTTACATAGTGAGCTTTCATAACATATTCTTTGATTTATGGATATTACATTTTATCTACAGATTTTCTTTAAACCTTCTCAGTGCAAGGAACATCACACTTAACTGACTGCAAATATACAAGCGACTAGCGTACATTTATTGCTACCTCATGAAAGATCTGATGCAGTAATACATTCAATATTCACTGTTTCAACATGTCCCATGTAAAAGGACTCATAAACGAGTTCACATATCACATTAAAATGCAGTTCATACAGGGACTCGTTAAACAGATAATGATGAACAGTCACTAATTGTGGTCTTACCCCATACAACTGGACAGTCACTAATTGTGGTCTTACCCCATACAACTGGACGGTCACTAATTGTGGTCTTACCCCATACAACTGGACGATCACTAATTGTGGTCTTACCCCATACAACTGGACGGTCACTAATTGTGGTCTTACCCCATACAACTGGACGATCACTAATTGTGGTCTTACCCCATACAACTGGACGGTCACTAATTGTGGTCTTACCCCATACAACTGGACGATCACTAATTGTGGTCTTACCCCATACAACTGGACAGTCACTAATTGTGGTCTTACCCCATACAACTGGACAGTCACTAATTGTGGTCTTACCCCCATATAACATGCTGCGACACTACATTTTAGCTTGAAACTAACGGAAGTCCCTGAGCCTCCCAGCGAGACTCTAGACACGCGATGGGAGAGTGATAACTCACCGGAAGGAGACGTGAAGTGGCAGTGGCTCCCTCTTTGGGTTCACCATGATGGCGTAGTGGGCCTGCAACAACCACACATTAATCCATGCCGTTGACACACGTGTGAGTCTACTGATTCTCAACTTTACATGTGTGATGAACACACACAGATACCTGGGTCTAGGTGTCTGCTACAATAATATATTTCAAATTAACAGGTATTAAAGTGGAATAGATAGATAGATAGGTGTGTTTATTTTCCCTATGTTATACAACATGTAGACTCGCAGTAAGATTAACACATAACCGCAATCACAGGAGCTGGTAATTTACTTCTGTAGAATTAGTTAGTTTTTGTATTCCATTGAGACATTGTTCAATCATATTTAGGTGCATATGTAAATACATAGATATGTAATACTATATCAACATGTGAATTAAGTAATATTTGCTTACTATTGAGTGGTAAAGGTGAGAAGGTGAGCAATAAAGTGTATATGGTTGATTTGTAGTATTCTCGCAAGACAGGGGTCGACACTACCCCGGCTGATTGTCTCTGTAAATTGCTTTGAAGACGGATACACAATTGATGGGAACACATAACACGAGCAGTGTGTGGCTGAAATCACCCAAAATTATATTACATGGGCGACTTTATTGGCCGACAGTAAAGTTGAGTTTTTGAAAGGGATGTGCCAGGGGTAGAGAAAGCTGATACTGATGATGACCTGTAACTGGGATGTGTTTATTCATGATAATATAAGCATGTGCAGCAGTTCAGAAGAGAACGTGTTTATATCCAGGTATGACATTGTCCATTACATGTAACCATGTACTCTTCTAAACAAATTTTTTTTGGAAGTTGTTATGGCATATTTGTGGATCAACTCACCAGCAGATCAATGATCCACGCAGTAAGAGGCAGGAAGCCATCAAAGCGGCCACGGAGATCTTGAAGCAGACGGATGAGGACCTTGATACTGGAGTGAGACGCGTTCTCCTCGAACCAGCGAGTGTGTCGAATGCTCACCAGGTGTTGCTGCATCAACTTAGCATCCACTGTAAGTACACAACACACACAGCTTGTCATTGTGACCAGCCACAGTGAACTGGTTATTACATTGCATCAGCTTATTCTGCATATCAGACAAAAATAGCTAACACAAGTCAAACAGATAACACAAGTCAAAATTATCTTGTTTCTTAACATGTTGCTTTTAAAGTATCCTTCAATTTTAAAAGTAAAGGTAAGTTCTTATATAGTGCAGTATCCAGTCCTCAGGACCATTCAAAGCGCTTTACACTCTAATTCCCTGACAGGCCTGTTCCATCTCAACTTCTCTGGGAAGCATCCAGCCAATTAACGCGCAAAGACTGCTCTTACACATATCAACCACTTGTCTATAGCCAGGTACTCATTAAACTGGAGTGAATAAAAAACTTGTCCAAGGTTTTATCACCGCAGCACAGGATTCGAACCCGGGTCCTCTTAGTTGAAAGACCAAAGCTCAACCCCTGAGCCACTGTGCTCACATAAATTTTAGCGATCAACCAAAACTCCTGGAGTATCAAGTATAATTTTAAAATGGGTAGGCCAGCTCCTAGGTTTTATCTTTTTCAATTAATATTACATTCTATGACTATAACATGCAGGTTGAAGGTTTACTGCCTGCCAATTTGCGTTTAGTTAGTTTATCAAGCTCGGAACAATGTTCACAATTTGAAAGAATCCACCTGCAACACATTCAAATGGTAAACAAAATATCCAGTGTCAAAATAAAATAGATTGGCAATAACGAGGCAAGCAAAGTTAACTGCAATACCCCCTGATGTCTAACGTCCCACATTCTAGACAGCAGATTCTTGTTACAAATAAAAGCATGGCCAATTATGAACACAGGAGTGGACACACAACACAGGGACATCCAAGAGGGAGTGAATACTACTGGTGGTGTCACAACATTCATTTGACAGTGTGGGGCAGTGGTGTTCCAGCTGGTTGAAAGGTTCAATTCCTACTACAAACCACCATCAGAAATATGGACAACGTTGTACACCTTTCAGTGTGTCTGTCAGATGAGTCTCTATCCTGGCTCCTTCTGCTTCGAGTCTACGCATGGGTAAGTAAATCCCCGACACAGGACAGAAATGTGTAGCCTGCGATAAAGTACTTAACTCTAGAGAAACAAACTCCAAACCCAAGGCCCAAATACACTAGCCGCATACACGTGATTAACACTGAGAGATGAGCTAATCATAAGAAAAACAAGGTTACAGTGGATTTCCGGGTCGAGTTTCTTGAGGTTTGGTGGGATTGTTGTGATGAGCATGCGGACTGTCGCGTCCGCTGAGCTGATCTCACAGCCTCCTTCATTCATCAACATCTGCAGCACTGGAACGTGGCAAACACAGTGACTTATTCATCTGATACAATTCACACTCGTCATGTCACAGTAGACTGGGGGTGAAATGGAGGATCCACATAAGTGATATTATTAACACATGTTCCCTGTTCATTGTATTTTATATGCCAAATAAATGTCAATTCATTTCAAAGAGATCAAGATAACGAAACACAATTTTGTATTTGCTCATCAACATTGATCTTGTATACTAAAAACTGTGAGGACAGGCCAATGGGAAAGTGTAGCTGGTGTATCCGGGACAGATGTGGCAGTAAATATTTTGTAATTCCTCATCAATAGTGATCTTGTATATTATTGTTATACTAAAAACTGCCCTTACGTGCCACTGTGGCATTAGCTGGTGTACTCTGTGATAAAATGATATTGCAGTAGCCATAAAAAATTCCTTGAAATATATATATATATACATTTATATACATTATATATATATATATATATATATATATATATAAAACAGCTTCTGTTTAATGATGAATTTTTAATGAGCTCATTATCTTATTGGGATGATCCCTAGACATGTGAAGATGTAACAAATGCAGTGTCTGCACCTACCTTCGTGTGGGTCGGACTGTCTCAACTCTTCAATCACCTTGTTCCCCAGCAGTTGGACGGCCTCCACTGAACAACACAGACACCATCAGTCATCACTAACTAGCATCATCAACCTCCCATTAGGCAACATAATCATGTCTTGCCACATGAAACACCAAAGAAGGCAGCCAAAGGTTGTGTGATATTAAATCAGTCATCTCGTCTCTGAAGATGATTTTTTTACTGGGTAACTAAAAACATTTACACACCAATAAATAATATGCAAACTACATGTAATTCCATGATCATGAAATATGTTGTTAAATACAACATCAATCTGTAACAAATGCTTAGACAAGATAAAGCAACCATCAAGATAAAGCAACCATCGAAATAAAGCAACCGTCAAGATAAAGCAACCGTCAAGATAAAGCAACCGTCAAGATAAAGCAGCCATCAAGATAAAGCAACCGTCAAAATAAAGCAACCGTCAAGATAAAGCAGCCATCAAGATAAAGCAACCATCAAGATAAAGCAACCATCAAGATAAAACCATCCTGAAATTGAAAGCTGCTCAAGTATAACTGACAAAAAAGGTAAATTTGACTTTGAAATACGAAAAGAGTAACTGCGTCATTTCCACCCGGCCACTGCCTATGGACGTGGTTGGTTGAACAGTACAAGGGACGCAAGGTTCACTCACCTGTTGGCAGTGTCTTCAGAATGACAACAATGTCAGCAATTGTGACGCCAGCAAGCATCGTGCCCTTCTTGTGCGCCCCGACCTGCCTCACTTCCTCCAGTTGCTGACACACGTTACATACATTGTCACAAACATGTACAAATATTGTACGTACAAAAATATAGACTTCTACAAACAGTAGTATCTGAGTGAACATTTTCACATGTTGGAAGAATGCTATATTAAAGCAACATTCCTTAATTCACACAATTTTTTTTTAATGTGATTTGAAATTTATTAATGGTACAAAAAGTTGCTTTAACATAGTACTACCCGGGGTAGTTGAGTTATCTCAATGTTGCATGGTGAGAGAGGATACCTACCAATATAGTTTCTACTCAATGCTGCCTGTAGATTAGAAATCATACGAGATCCACTGTTATATAATTTTACTAATTATGCCATGGCTGTGTCTGTTATTTCACAATCTTATCACCTAGATACTATTATAATAACAAACTCACATGTTGATACTAGTAATTTAAACCAGTTTTACGTAAGACTTCATTATGTGATATTCAACTAAGATAGACTTACTGCGGCTTCAAAATTGCCGGGGGCAATGATGAGATTGTCAAGCACAGTGTTGACTTTGGTGGCTAGATTGAGTACGGCCGCCAGTTCCTGTGGAGATGGACTAAGATCTTGTGCACGCTTCAGCAGTGCCTGTGGGAATCAGCCAAACCACACATAGAAACATACACGATAATTACACATGTGCAGTTGGAGGTTTATGTGTTATTGTCCTACAAATACTTGGCTGTTAGCATATATCTAATATAAGTATCTTTGAGAACCGTGTTTCAATTTTTTTAAATTGACTGTTGTAGTGTTAAATGACATTAATGAGTCACGTTGCAGTGAATTTTTGGTGCATATACCCCCAGGAGAGGTCTAAAATGTCCACCTTCTTGTGGTCATAACTGAAGCATCAAGATAAAAAACACAGAAGTTCATTTCTTCCTAAAAATTGTCAAATAGAATGTTAGTGTTAATATCCAAGGCAATCATTACATTTGTTGCTGCACATTAACCAACGTATATCCAAAGTCAGTTTTTTTACAGATTTATCCAAAAGGGCCAATTAATGATTTATTATGTTTTTTATTTTGTACTTCAGTTGTAATTGACAACTATACTATGTGCAGCAACAATTAATTGCCCAATAAACAATGGCATGATTTTTAATTAGTCATATAACCTGGTTTCTTTATCGGATGGTTTCTAAACATGTCTGTACAGTTTCCTATACAGTCTTAACACTGTATAGTCAAAACACCTACAAAGTGCTAACATTACATGTTATAAATTAGTTTGACAGTTTCATTGATATAAAAATGTATTACTTAGCAGTCACATAAGAGCATGTATTCTTTAAGTATTTGAGATATAATTTACTTACATCAGCGAATGGTTTGTCATCAACAGGTGGCCTGCACTTAGGAAATGCTGTATCACACTGCAGGATACAAAATTGAAACAATTGTGAACATTAGTCACTTGAGTCTGGTTGTTATTTACAATACAGCAACACAGTGATATGAACTATTGATTGTCACTCAGCCAGTCTCTTCATAATGCATTGTTAGCTACATGCATGACAGTTAATAGATATACTGTATTACATTGTAGGCATCTATCCCCCCTGCATAACACATTAATTTTTTATTCAAAAATCACACGTGTTCCCATAGCATATAATTATATAAAAATGTAAAAAATTGTATCAAATAATATTACATATCCAATTACAGTCACAATAAAATTTAAAACTTAACAGTAGCAATGAATTACTTGAAGATGTTATTACTATTACAGCAAGGCTCTAATAAGAAATAAGTACCCTTACCTTGATCAAATCAAATGGAATACGAGGAATGAATGGCTTGAAGCTGTAAAACATTAAGAAACATTAATAAAAGGTACATCAGTTGACATTTAATATTGATAAAGGCATCATGTGTGCACTTTGCATAATGTGTTACTGAATAACTATTCTAACAAAGACGGTTAAAGTACTAAAACTCAAAAACAAATTGGGTGACCATGATCTATCTACCTGTGAGGAATTGTTCAGTTTAATGATTCAAGGAATTGTTTATTGTCGTAAATGTTATCAAATGTGGTGACTTTTGTTTGGTTTGGAAGCTTCAAGTAATGTGATATGTATGTTAAAACATGATATGCCTTACAGGTATATTCCCAAAAGTATGCATGCTGTTTTTGTACCTAAATCAATGCAGACATCTTAGACAGCAATATATGTGGAGGGGGGAGGATTTCTTATCAAAATTTACGATGATAAAAACCACCCACAAACTTAATTTATGCATAAATCAACGGCCCTAAAACTCACATCTGTCCTCTCATGTGCATCCCGGGGTGCATGCCTCCACGACCAACCATCGGTGCTCCCCGCCCTCGCATCATTGCTCCTCTACAACAACCAAACTTTCACTCCTACAACAATGTCTTTTTCGCCCAATTTTTATGGCCTTATTGATTTGGGGCTTTTTGGCCCATAACAATGTAAATTTTGCCTACTTATTATGTGGATTAAACCTTTCGTAGTCTACAAGATACAAAAAATGCCAGTGTCCAGGCAAAAAATGGCTGTAATCTGTAGAAGCATATTGCACTGACACGGGACCAGAGGCGTGGATGGTGTAGAGGTCAGCACATTCGCCTGCATGCCAGCGACCCAGGGTCAATACACCCCTAGGCCACTGGCTACTTCAATTAGAACGCATAAGATCATAACGTTGTAACAATATACAGGTTAGTCAGTTAACAGAACTGCCAATTGTTGGAAACAATTAGTAGACCTTAACTAGAACACTGGCTGAGAAGAGAATGTGCTCGGAATGCACCTCTGTCTGCATGCACCAGTGGTAATGCCCCAACTGTCTAGTCAACAATGCCCCGACCACTTGGTTGCAGAGCTCAACTTTTCGTCAGAATGCCCCACTTTGGTGATAACAACCCAGTCAGTTCCTAGTTAATAAATAACTATTTAATAAAATCATATATTATAAAACATGATAGGTTATGTAATACAATCTTACACAACAGGTAAGCTATGTAAGAATACAACCATACTATTACAAGAATGCATGTATAGAAAAGCTATGTTCGTCATTTCTTTAATTATTGTTAATTATGCATTTAATATGTAACATTTTAATATCTACTATCTATTGTCCTTTGTAGATATTTGATATAGTAAAATCACTGGGCCCTGGGCCCTTCTGACCAAAATTGGTGCATTGAGACTATACCCCAGCCCGGCCCTGGACCTCGAGCATTGTGACTACAAATATCATTGCAGCATTGCGACTATGCGGTTGGAAAATTGCGACTAGGTTTTGTGCATTTAGCCTTCAAATTGAAGTTTTCTTTCAGATGCTATAAATAAGGTAACACGATGGGTGTTATTATATTTGTTATAGCGTGAATGGAAAAAATACCGGATGGGCGATAAAAGGTGTAATTTGTGATTTTAACGGCATTAATTGGGCCATGCCGTGATCAATAATGCATATAATTTAGATATAGCAAATGTGTATAACGTACCGCATGTTGTTGCTATGTGGGCTGGAACGTTATTGTAACAGAAACTAGCTTCAAGTATTGAGTTGAACTCGCTGCGAGCAAACCTTTTGTTGCTCAGACTGTGTTGCCCTCTATCGGTTGTTTTGGGAAATCTATGGTGCTATTATAGAGCGATGTGGGATAAATTGCACCCTTTGGGGAAAAAATAATAACATTATCGTTTACTTATTTTCCGCTAAGGGAGAAACGGTTAACGCATTCATAATATTATAGAAAATTTTCTTATGAAAGTATAATATTTATGTCCTCTATTTTAGACTTAATCTAACATTTCTAACATATTTGATTCAGTCTGTGTAACTGTTCAATTCTATAAATCGGTACCTTTTCATTGAATTTTACCCGTAATGTTATTATTTTTATTACATATCAATTTCTTTGGTAACTTCTAAAATAGTTTTGTAAATACCAAGGAATGGGGCATTAGCTTCGGAGTTGGCGATGTATACATGCACGAATTATCATCATCATCATCATCATCATCATCATCATCATCATCATCATCATCATCATCATCATCATAATCATCGACAGTATTAATGATAAAACTAGCAAACGTGTGACTTCTACTGACAATTCTACAGATATTTTGCAACTCTTGTAACGCGGGGTAAATTTAAGCCACCTTGATGCTTTATCACAAACAGGCAGATTCGGGGGCTAGCATAACATGTCCCCTGTATCTTTGAAATGTGCCCCCGTTAAGTGTACATATGTACACCTGGTAAGTGCTCCTGTTACGTGTACATATGTACTACCTGGTAAGTGCTCCTGTTACGTGTACATATGTACTACCTGGTAAGTGCTCCTGTTACGTGTACATATGTACTACCTGGTAAGTGCTCCTGTTACGTGTACATATGTACTACCTGGTAAGTGCTCCTGTTACGTGTACATATGTACACCTGGTAAGTGCTCCTGTTACGTGTACATATGTACACCTGGTAAGTGCTCCTGTTACGTGTACATATGTACACCTGGTAAGTGCTCCTGTTACGTGTACATATGTACTACCTGGTAAGTGCTCCTGTTACGTGTACATATGTACTACCTGGTAAGTGCTCCTGTTACGTGTACATATGTACTACCTGGTAAGTGCTCCTGTTACGTGTACATATGTACTACCTGGTAAGTGCTCCTGTTACGTGTACATATGTACACCTGGTAAGTGCTCCTGTTATGTGTACATATGTACACCTGGTAAGTGTTCCTGTTACGTGTACATATGTACTACCTGGTAAGTGCTCCTGTTACGTGTACATATGTACACCTGGTAAGTGCTCCTGTTACGTGTACATATGTACACCTGGTAAGTGCTCCTGTTACGTGTACATATGTACACCTGGTAAGTGCTCCTGTTACGTGTACATATGTACTACCTGGTAAGTGCTCCTGTTACGTGTACATATGTACACCTGGTAAGTGCTCCTGTTACGTGTACATATGTACACCTGGTAAGTGCTCCTGTTACGTACATATGTACTACCTGGTAAGTGCTCCTGTTACGTGTACATATGTACTACCTGGTAAGTGCTCCTGTTACGTGTACATATGTACTACCTGGTAAGTGCTCCTGTTACGTGTACATATGTACACCTGGTAAGTGCTCCTGTTACGTGTACATATGTACACCTGGTAAGTGCTCCTGTTACTGTACATATGTACACCTGGTAAGTGCTCCTGTTACGTGTACATATGTACTACCTGGTAAGTGCTCCTGTTACGTGTACATATGTACTACCTGGTAAGTGCTCCTGTTACGTGTACATATGTACTACCTGGTAAGTGCTCCTGTTACGTGTACATATGTACTACCTGGTAAGTGCTCCTGTTACGTGTACATATGTACACCTGGTAAGTGCTCCTGTTACGTGTACATATGTACTACCTGGTAAGTGCTCCTGTTACGTGTACATATGTACACCTGGTAAGTGCTCCTGTTACGTGTACATATGTACACCTGGTAAGTGCTCCTGTTACGTGTACATATGTACTACCTGGTAAGTGCTCCTGTTACGTGTACATATGTACTACCTGGTAAGTGCTCCTGTTACGTGTACATATGTACTACCTGGTAAGTGCTCCTGTTACGTGTACATATGTACTACCTGGTAAGTGCTCCTGTTACGTGTACATATGTACACCTGGTAAGTGCTCCTGTTACGTGTACATATGTACACCTGGTAAGTGCTCCTGTTACGTGTACATATGTACACCTGGTAAGTGCTCCTGTTACGTGTACATATGTACACCTGGTAAGTGCTCCTGTTACGTGTACATATGTACACCTGGTAAGTGCTCCTGTTACGTGTACATATGACTACCTACCTGTTACTGTACATATGTACACCTGTAAGTGCTCCTGTTACGTGTACATATGTACTACCTGGTAAGTGCTCCTGTTACGTGTACATATGTACACCTGGTAAGTGCTCCTGTTACGTGTACATATGTACACCTGGTAAGTGCTCCTGTTACGTGTACATATGTACTACCTGGTAAGTGCTCCTGTTACGTGTACATATGTACACCTGGTAAGTGCTCCTGTTACGTGTACATATGTACACCTGGTAAGTGCTCCTGTTACGTGTACATATGTACACCTGGTAAGTGCTCCTGTTACGTGTACATATGTACACCTGGTAAGTGCTCCTGTTACGTGTACATATGTACTACCTGGTAAGTGCTCCTGTTACGTGTACATATGTACTACCTGGTAAGTGCTCCTGTTACGTGTACATATGTACTACCTGGTAAGTGCTCCTGTTACGTGTACATATGTACTACCTGGTAAGTGCTCCTGTTACGTGTACATATGTACACCTGGTAAGTGCTCCTGTTACGTGTACATATGTACACCTGGTAAGTGCTCCTGTTACGTGTACATATGTACTACCTGGTAAGTGCTCCTGTTACGTGTACATATGTACACCTGGTAAGTGCTCCTGTTACGTGTACATATGTACACCTGGTAAGTGCTCCTGTTACGTGTACATATGTACACCTGGTAAGTGCTCCTGTTAGTGTACATATGTACACCTGGTAAGTGCTCCTGTTACGTGTACATATGTACACCTGGTAAGTGCTCCTGTTACGTGTACATATGTACACCTGGTAAGTGCTCCTGTTACGTGTACATATGTACACCTGGTAAGTGCTCCTGTTACGTGTACATATGTACACCTGGTAAGTGCTCCTGTTACGTGTACATATGTACACCTGGTAAGTGCTCCTGTTACGTGTACATATGTACACCTGGTAAGTGCTCCTGTTACGTGTACATATGTACACCTGGTAAGTGCTCCTGTTACGTGTACATATGTACACCTGGTAAGTGCTCCTGTTACGTGTACATATGTACACCTGGTAAGTGCTCCTGTTACGTGTACATATGTACACCTGGTAAGTGCTCCTGTTACGTGTACATATGTACACCTGGTAAGTGCTCCTGTTACGTGTACATATGTACACCTGGTAAGTGCTCCTGTTACGTGTACATATGTACACCTGGTAAGTGCTCCTGTTACGTGTACATATGTACACCTGGTAAGTGCTCCTGTTAGGTGTACATATGTACACCTGGTAAGTGTTCCTGTTACGTGTACATATGTACTACCTGGTAAGTGCTCCTGTTACGTGTACATATGTACACCTGGTAAGTGCTCCTGTTACGTGTACATATGTACACCTGGTAAGTGCTCCTGTTACGTGTACATATGTACACCTGGTAAGTGCTCCTGTTACGTGTACATATGTACACCTGGTAAGTGCTCCTGTTACGTGTACATATGTACACCTGGTAAGTGCTCCTGTTACGTGTACATATGTACACCTGGTAAGTGCTCCTGTTACGTACCCCGAAAGTTAGGAATGTGCCCCCTTTTAGTGAATCTCAAGGGAAAACAATTCAACATTTGTCACGATGCTCCCCGTCTCCAAATGTCACGACCCGACAGCGACAGCGACAGCGACAGCGACAGCGACAGCGACAGCGACAGCGACAGCGACAGCGACAGCGACAGCGACAGCGACAGCGACAGCGACAGCGACAGCGGAATTATGCTGGAGTTAAGACGAAGCACTTTTCTTCTGGTATCATGGTCCGACAAGAATGTAGTGTTGGAATTCAGGCTCAAATAGTTAGTTTTGTTTGACACTGCTACATATATATTTTACCAACAAGGTAAAACGATAGTCGCGTGCAAGGAACGGAGACAGTACGCAAGAGGAGTTTACTTGTTTTGCTTCCATCGTTTTTTTTTCAGGCCGGTCGTGTCCGTTCGAGCATAAATTACGTAAATAAAGATCCCCACATCAGTAGAAACTGTCACGATATACCCCAGCTGATCCCAGCAGGGAGGGTATATTTGGACACGCTGCCCAGCAGCAACCTATGGACTCTATGGGGCAGTACCCACGCGGACGGTAATTAGCATATAGAGTAGAGGGCACTGCCAGTGTTTATAGTGAACCAGTCTAGGCTAGGGTTAGAACAATAAACACGTACATATGGAAAGCTCGGAAATAAACATTCTGAACATGACGAGGTGTTTGGATTAAGATATTTAATATAGCAATACCGTTACAGAAACTGATGTAAAATCATATAATTTTACTATTAATGCTATTAATTATACTGTTTGTTTATTAATATTACAGCATGTTGCGTTTCGATTATTTTAATTCCGAAAAATGAGGATACAGAAGAGGAAACAGAAAAGGATAAAAAAGAAGAGGACACAGAAGAGAAAACCCGCAGATGACACAAAAGAGGATAGTGAAGAAGAGGACACCAAAGAAGAAACCCAAAAAAGAGGACACCAAAGATGAAACCTGAAGAGGAGATACCGAAGAAGAGGAAACTGAAGAAGATACCGAAGAAGAGATCATAAAAGATGAAACCCGAAGAGGATGATACCGAATACGATGTCACAGAAGAGGTTACCTAAAGAGGAACCAAATAGGATACCGAAGAAGAGGACACAGAAGAAGAACCCTGAAGAGGATACCGAAGAAGTAACCCGAAGAGGATAGTGAAGAAGAGGAACAAGAAGAGAAAACTTGAAGAGGATACATAAGAAGATGAAAACAAAGAGGAAATCGAAGAAGAGGGCATCTGATTATTCATTATTCTTTTGTTGACAATTTTGTTTTTCAAAATGCCACGACGTTAATGGACATACTAAAGGAATTTCGAAAAAAAGGTTATTTTGTAATTGCTGTATTTACAGTTTCTTTGTATGCCTTTAGCTAAGTGTTAACTTACTTTTATTACCTTTCAGTTTTGATGGGAGGACTCTGCATCAGGTTTTCCGTTGCTGTATTAATAGCATTGTTTTTTGTCTGGTATGTATGCAACGCATCAGCCGTGACGTCAGAGGACACTTGAAGATGGTGTGACGGTCTGGAACGGCAATAGGTCAAGAACGTCGTTCTACTTCCGGGGTTTTTCGGTTTATGCATATTACGCATGATGACTCGTACATGTCAAAGGTTAGCGCCACATTTCAGCCCGCAAGCTTACCAGACTGGAATGTATATATCCGGTCCAGGATGTCGTTCCAGCTCGTTTTGAGTGTTGTTTATGGAATTCGTACATGCATGTCAAAGGTTAACATCTACTGTGACCGCCGAACACATGCGTGACACATGCATATTATAGTTTATGTTAATGATTTATTGATGGGCTTCCTTTGTTGCAATTATTATTAATAGACGTAACAAAACCTCACAATTAGCGTTACTTGTAATTACTTATAAACAGTTTTTTCTTAATATTATCATTGTCCCAGAATGTCGTGCACCGCGGTAGTTTTCAGCCCTGTTTATAGCGCGTACAGCGTTAAATATAAATCTCCCTTTTCATGACATACATACAGAGGTTATATCTCTGTCACTTTGGGATCTGTAACTGGCTACTGGCGTGAACACGTGCGCGCACGAAACTGTAGTCTGCAACGTAGGGGAAAAGTAGGTCGTCGGTACAGCGCGCGAGAAATTATTATTATTATGTAATTCAGTCTCGACATTCTGGCACGGGGTCAAAGTTGATCGGTCATTTGAGGTCACGCCAGTCGCGCTACATACGTAGAACGACATCCTGGACCGGATATACGTTCCAGACCGCCATAACGGCGAACATTGAACGTAAGAGATAATATAATGTAATTGTTTTCTCCACATGTACAGTCCAGGTTGCTGGGGTTCCAGTTGCGCTACAATGTTGTTTGGTTTTCATTCCTTGTTCCTGTCGAAGGCCCAGCCGTGGCGGCAGCGGGTACCGAAAGACAACGCACCTTGAGCAGCCGTTGCTACAGAAACAAGCGAAGCCTTTGTAAACTACAATTCTGTACTCTAGTTTGTATTTTGTTGTTGTTAGGTAACATACTGGATGTTGTAGAGTTTGTCTATGTTCACAGTAAGTTTGTATAATATTGTAGTGAGTTTCTGCGTCATACGAAATGTCTGTTGACATTTTTTCGGAAGAACGTCGTGGTCCATATGTCTATTTTCTTTTTGTCGTAACACTGTTGTCCTTTCACGTTGCAGAAAATGGTGCCGAGGGTAAGATTGTTCGTTCCGTGACCAGCGCTTGGTCTGTGTCGATCACGTCGACACATAACGCCACATTCTACGAATTGAATGTAGGGAAGGATATCGTGATGTTATTATAATTATGTTCAGTATTTTATATTTTCATTATGGGGAGCCGTGACTTTACAGGAATGAAGAACGAAAACAACAACTACAGTAGCAACAATAACGGTAGCACTGACCACACAAACAACAATTAAAACTAGCAGTTTCTGCAAGCGCTTGTAGCTGCACAACTTGAACGGTTTCTCGTGAACATCTGGGTGACGGTTTCGGGCAGTTACGAATGTACATATACACCGTTGCAGAAACACCGATTTTGTTCTGTGACTTGCATCACTGGCTTGGTAATGTCTGGTTCCGTGTATTGCCGGGATGGTGCAAAGTCAAACAACGTGCAATTTGCGATGGTGCATTAGAGCAAAGGACGTTAATAAAGGGTTATTTACTCACGTGCACCTATTTAGTATTCACTTACGTTACCCCTGGCAGACCGTCTACGCAAACCGTGGAAGTGAGCGGTGTCGAACTACAAAATTAGAGTAATTGATTTTGCCAGTTGCTACTGCGTCAACTGTGGGCATAGCGCAAATACCCGCCCCAATTTGAAGAAGGACACACGAGTGGTGGGAATCCCAATGTAATGACCCACTCGCATCCTAAACATTGCATGTAACACGAGTAGCGTGTGGCTGAAATTACCCAAAATGATATCAAATGACCGGAGACCGACCATACTCCTCATGGGCGATTTCATTGATTGACGTTAGAAGATGAGTTTTGTAAAGCCATATGCCAGGGGTAGTGATGGCTGGTACTGACGCAATGAGCCACATCAGCCTCTGTTGCGTAAGAATGCTGACGTGTACTATATATACAAAGCATGCTTTTGGACTGCCTAACAAAACTATGGAATGGGCGTTTGGGGGAGACCTGTTTGTGGTGGGGGCTCTGGGAATGGGTTCTCGACTACAAGTTGATATGTTTCCAGGATACGATCAACAGCAATGTGTGTTCAAGTTCAGATTTAGTGGCATATCTGCAATACAATGGCACATGTTCTATCAATACTTTTTACTTAATTATGAAATACATGACTAATGAAACATAAACGATTTAAATGAACAAAATAAAATATAAAATAAAAACAAAATTGCTGCAGCATTGTTATGAAGTGATGAATACATCATAATTGTCGTTTTCTACGCATAAGCATTTGTAGGCGTTTAAATTCACGAAGCATGTACACGACTCTTAAAACAGGAAACAATCAGTTTCCCGTCTCCTCTCCTGGAGAGCTGACGACGGCAGCCGGGGGAACACAGCGCAGTTTTTCTAAGTCGCCTGCGTAACGTGTGTTCATTCGTAACACGGTTGGAAGCGGAGGAAGGCTTTGAGTTTGCTGGGCAACGGCAAGCGCTCGACGTCCTGGCCGTCAAAGTAGTCCCTGATGGTGAGTCGACACAGACTCTGCAGATTGACGTGTAGCGGCACCTTGTGCACGTTGACGCCGGCCACCTGCTGGTAGAACGTGTCCTGTTCGCCGTACGCCACCGCCAGGTGCATGCCGGTCTCGCTGAAGAGCGGGAAGAGCGCGGCGGGCGATAATGTGGGCACCTCGGCGAGCAGCGACGTGCGCACGGCGTGCAGCACGCGCAGGTCGTCGCTGGCGTAGATGAGCACGCGCGGGAAGTTGAACAGTCCGTCCTTGACGGAGCGGCCGAGCACGAGCGACGCGACGTACGACCCGTCGGCGCTCCACGCGATGTTGTGCGTCGTCTGGTAGAGCGACGAGACGTCGCTGGCGACGACGACAGCGCCGGCGACGACGTCATAGACGGCCAGCACGTCCCGTCCGTCGCGCACATAGTTGCCGACCGCGACACGCCTACACAAGTAGAAGGTATGATACATGAGGCTTCACTCAATGACGGTTCACATATTATGGAACCATAATAACACTAGCTCTTCTGAGCGATTTTCAAGTGATAAACCATAACAGACACAAAAACGTTAAACAGTAAATGCAAAAAACCGGATAAAATGACCGTAAAATGAGGATTATAAAAGAACTACATATCTGTATATAAGTACACAAGAAGCAATGCAAAATGTAATGAACATGTGTTTGTGGTTTAAATATTGTTGAAAATTCTTCTTGATAGTTCATCCTACAATAAAATCTTTCTTTTAGCACATCTAGACATTTATTTACGCGTAAGGACTGTCTCACACCGACGTCGTCATGTCGTTAGTATTTATTGACGTCTGATGAACTGGTCATTAGACGCCAACAGTACCAACGAAGTTTCTTCAGGTAAGTCAATAGTTGGCTATGTTAAAAGAAAGATTTAACTCCAGAGTGAACTATCACAAAGAATGCTCAGTTATACATATACCCAAATACCGGGTTCACGAAATTTGGCCTGGCGATCGGCGTACTTGTATTTTACCTGTGCGTGTATCGCGGGTCGAAGAGCACGAACGGCCGTACGGCGGCTCCGTCGAAGAGTGTCTTGACGACGGGACCGCCCTCGCCCCCGCCCCGGCACGACACCAGCAGCATGGCGTCACGGTAGTCGCCCCGACGACAGAAGTTCAGCACGTACATGGCATTCGGCTTGACGATGAAGTACGACAGGTCCGGGCTGATGATGCAGTCACACAGGTAGTGGCGCCCCGACACCGGCTCCCGTAGCTTCGTCAACACCGTGCCTGTCTTCATGTGCACCACGAGGAACTCCATGCACGGGTCCGTGCAGTTCACCTGCAACCACGCACACGTGATAAGGAGATGTAGACAGTAGCGTTTTACAAAATGACGGTGACAACCATAATAACGTTGCCGTGGAAGTAGGGATGAACCAAAGAGAGAGAGGGAAGAGAGAGAGAGAGAGAGAGAGAGAGAGAGAGAGAGAGAGAGGAGAGAGAGGAGAGAGAGAGCGAGAGAGAGCGAGAAGCGAGAGAGCGAGAAGAGCGAGAGAGCGAGGGAGCGAGAGCGAGAGCGAGAGCGAGAGCGAGAGCGAGAGGGAGAGGGAGAGGGAAGGAAGGGAGAGGGAGAGGGAGAGGGAGAGGGAGAGGGAGAGGGACAGGGACAGGGACAGGGACAGAGACAGAGACAGAGACAGAGACAGAGACAGAGACAGAGACAGAGACAGAGACAGAGACAGAGACAGAGACAGAGACAGAGACAGAGACAGAGACAGAGACAGACATCGGTGGGGACATGGACCAGGGTATCATATCGTGAACATATTTCTACTAATAATGAATACAATGACATGATTGCAGTGACTCTGCAGAACTGTTTCTCTGGTACAATGTCCTTGTTATCTAACAAAACATTAACAATGGAATGGAAAAATCAACTGTGCCCAGTACAGCGGCGCATGCGACGTACCTGCAGAATGGCGATACCATCGCGGTAGCCGACCACCTGTAGCGCCTTCAGGTAGTGGCCCGCCGGCTCCGACTCGACGTGTAGCCGGGTGTGGTAGGAGCAGGGCAGGCGGATGTGAGTCTCCTGCCGGAAGCAGCCCTCCGCTAGCGTCACGAGGAAGTACGGCCGCTGGAGAGCCTTGCCCGGCGGGTCATAGCGCACGCTACATGCGCATAGATAGATCATATTTTATTTATTACATATCAATTGTATACATTCTAATACAGTAAATGCAAGATTGTAGGTATACGTAATGATTGATCTTTGGAGACCAGCACTAAACCCTAACAGGTCGCTGTCGTGCTGACCACTATGACGAATATCTACATCTATGTATGTACATGTATACTGATGGTATATAATAATAATAGCAAATCAAGATAATAATTACAGTGATTAGAAAAAATATCGTGGTTAGGAAAATGTTAATGTAACTGAACAAAAACTAGCCTACTCTGCATTCACAAATATAATCAGTATAATCAAAATCACCTACTATACTTTAATTTAAGTACAAGAAGATTAGCATATAAAGAGATACCATCAATAACAGATACATTATACAGTGTACAGGTATATTTGTTTTTCTCAAATATAACAGAATAATCATACAAAAAAACGAAAACCGTTATACTGTAATTGTTCTGCATTTTTTTCATGCGCAGGACCCTTCATTTAGAACTCGCTTCCTCTACAGCTGAAATCACAACGTGTTTGTGGACATTTTAGGAAGGACCTGAAAACTGCTCTGTTTAAAGCGGCCTTTACTTAATTGTTTACGTTATTTTGTGCACTGCTTTACAATCGCAATGTGTACTTTTAATATGCTGTTCTCATGTAATACACATAGATAACTCACATGTAACGTACTTTTCACATTCGTAACCTGCTTTTTAACCTGTATGCGTGTGCATGATTGTGCGGGTGCGCGCGCGTGCGTGCGCGTGCATGCGTATGCGTGCGTGTGTGTCCGTGCGTGTGGTGTGTGGTCGTGAGAGCACGTGTGCGTGTAAACGTGCGCCTGTGTAACGAAAACAGTTAGTGATTGCGTGTTCGCACGTGCGAGTGTGTTGTGCGCGTGTGCGTGCCTGCGCTGTACTCGCACTTGCCGCGTGCAAACAACGAGACTCGGCGTCACCGACCTGAAGTAGCGGCCGCTCGTGCACCACGGCTGTAGACGCGCCTTCACGTTCGACGTGTAGTCAATGCGCGGCTCGAAGCCCCACAACACCGACGTGTACTTCCAGCGGACCAGGACCTCCGAGTATTCTATGCCCCATGCCTGCAACACACATTCCACCACGTAACGCATGGAATGCTGTGTGTCCGGCAGGCGAAATGTCGCTATTTCTTACACAGTTGCTCGGCATGGATACCACAGATAAGCGAAATGCGGCGATACTAATACACAAACTAAACGGCTGAAGCCAACAGACAGCGTTCGTTCGAACTAAAAGTCGTGACTCGGAGAACGTTGACACTTGGCCAACACGTGTGTACCTGTGTAGTTTTCTTGAATTAACCCGCCCATCGAAACATCTTCCAATTTCGTTTTATACGTATTCATGCTGTAAACATCTGCACAATACAGTCAGCGATACTTTATTCCATTAAATTACAGAACTCTGAAAATTAATACGTCTTGAAATCAAATGTGCACAGCTGCTTCACTAATGTTACTGTGTCCTCTAGGTCTATGTTTAAAAATCCAATATCTCAAAAACTGTTATATTTGTATTCGTATGGAGGTAAACATTACGACCAACAACAAGAGAAGATTCTGTGGGTGGTGTACCTGCACATCTTCTGATTTACGCAGTCGACACGCATGAGTGATCTCACAGGGGGCGCGTCTGCTCGACGTCGTACCCATGACGCATGCGCTACGAACATGCCCCTGGCGGCATTGTGGCGAAGTAGCAGCGAGTCCCTGTCCGCACCACTGCCATCAGACACGTGGCGCTGTCTGTCTGTCCGTCTCTCCCTCTGTCTCTCTCTCGGCTCGAACAATCTTCACAAGTTGGTTGTAGTCTATTTCAAAGGTGCTGTGTTGCGTTGGTTACTGAAACAACAAAGGAAAATGAGTGTCTATTTGCGTGTATGTGCATGGGGCAGGGCAGGGCAGGGCAGGGCATGGCGGCAGGGCAGGGCAGGGCAGGGCAGGGCAGGGCAGGGCAGGGCAGGGCAGGGCAGGGCAGGGCAGGGCAGGGCAGGGCAGGGCAGGGCAGGGCTGTCCGTGTTTCCTCTATACGTGCACATCGGAATCAACTTGCCAGAGAACACAACAACTACCTACCGTGACCACTCAGACACACATTTGTGATCACATCAATCACGGATGCTATGCATATCGACCACGCGTCTGCCACGAACATTATGTGCAAAACAGACGTCGCGTCTTGAGCCGTAACGCAATTAATTCGTCCTCAGAGCCTCGTAAAGTGCCTGTTTTCCGAGAGCAATAGTGGTCGAAAGTGACTCGTTATTTATTGCAGCTAACGTCAGGTCTCATCCGACGAACTCAACTACTCAGCTGCGAGCCATCTCGTCGGGGATGATGCCCGCCAACGCCACAAAATTGCAGATCGCGCGGGAGAAAACATTTCACTCCTTCTCTCGAGAATATTGATTGCGGTGTACGGAGCCGATGTACGGGGGTGGCGATTCCATTAGGGCGCTCCACCGCACGCCATGCTCACACCACCAGTACGCAGGGCTGGCGCACCCACAGGAAATTGTGGGAGCCACTTTTTATTCGACCAAACTATCTGGAGGCTGCTGATTGCTAAGAGTAAGAAAGCATTAGAACGTTCCAGGTTGTGGCGTTGATCCTTTTAGAGATTCGCTGTTCAGAACGGCATGTTGCCTATTTTACAGATAAAAGTGTTCTCGCCCTCTTGTTCACACACGCGCGCACACGCACGCACGCACGCACGCACACACACACACACACACACACACAATTCTGGCCAACGGTATGTTGGAAAAATTATGTAATTACGACAACTCTGCTTGAGCGGCCACATTTGGGATACGTGTTTTTACATTGAACATTGTCAACAGGATTTAAGTATCCACGCGTCCATATACACAAATAAACGGTATCCTTTTTGCGAGGTAGGAGGCTGACTATGTGTCGAGCAGCCATCCCAAGTGTTACAGAAGGTGACGCCGATTCAGATTGGCACAACGGTGGCATGTGATTATATAAGCGGGTTAAAATACAGCGAAATTGGGCTGAGGAGTCAGTGAATGTAGTTCGTGAAATAGACGCATTTACAAGTGTAGCACGATGACATTAAAACGTTTCTTGGTGGCCAGTTATTTTAAACCATCGACAACAGTTCGTACGACAAAAAGTGTGGCCTTTATTATACTATTCGTTTACCGGTGTATCTTATTAGTAATTCAACTGGCTGAAAACTGCCACCGACCATCACCATGACTTCGCGGCCGTTAACTCAAAAATGCCCATTTTCGATGTTGAACACAGTGACCTAACTGTTATATATAACGTCTGCTGTAGCGGGCGTCAATCCTACCTTGTCAGGGCAGAGTTTTTTGCTCAACATTATCTGGACACAGACGGTTTCTTTGTATAATGAAAATTAACGAATCAACACGTTGCTTTACATAATGCTAGCTATAAGCCTAAGGTGAATTCACGAAACAAGGATAATTTATACCAGCATTTATTTTTATTTTTGTGGTGTCAATGAAAAAGCATGAGATCTGGTTCCCCAACATGATTCTAGGTGGTAGCACTGCGGTTTAGTTTATCAAAAGTGAATTAGGTGGCAGCACCTTTATCTATTATTGTGTTTTCAAGAAAAACGTTTTGCATGTCACTGGCGATTATATGAATAACCTGGAGGAATATAATTTATGGACTCTCTGACTATGTGCTGACGGTTATGGATAAATATATCAAGATGTGCATGGAAGTAAGGCTATCTGTATCGATATATTTTTTTCAAACGGCAAAAATGCTTGAGATTCATAGGTTGCTACGTGCGAACGTGAAATGGACGCTAAATGCGCAAGTCTCACGCTTAATGGGCGTGACTTGGTAGCTGCGGACCAAGTTGCATATTCTTTGTGCCAACGAAGTACAGGTGAAACGTCTGCACGACACACCACAGCTCAAATCAAGTGCTGCTAACCAGTAGTCTGTTCACTGCGAGCATGACCTTATAGCGCCGATTCCCTCTTTTGATGAAAGGTCAAGACGAGTCCCGCATTTGTCGGTCTCGGCGGTCGCTGGTAGGCCTCTGCTTCCAAAAAATTGCACCCGATTGTCATAGAATCCATACATGTTGCACGCGTTTCTTCGATACGCAAATTAGTCAGAGGAGGGTGATCTCAGTCCAGTCGTGTTGTACACGACTCGCACCACGTAATTGGAGAGGAACTGAATCAAAATCGCTGGTGAAAACGGGCCTTAGCGTTCACATAGGTTTGCCCTCGCCTTCTGAGGCGACTAGTCATAATCAACGACGGTTGACATCGAATGGTTATTGTTTAGTCAATTCCAGCGGCAAATGTACAGTGTTTAACAGAACCTTGCCGAGCTCTGTGCCATATACTGGAAGTGTCATTATTCTGTGGCCTGTGAGACCTAGATTTTATTATTAGACTCTACTATAGGTTGTTGCGGGCAAGTCAGTGAGTGAGTGAATGGATAGATGAGTGAATGAGTAGGTGAGTGGATGAGTGAATGAGCAGGTGAGTTGGTGAGTGAATGAGTAGGTGAGTGGGTGAGTGAATGAGCAGGTGAGTAGGTGAGTGAATGAGTAGGTGAGTGGGTGAATGAATGAGCAGGTGAGTAGGTGAGTGAATGAACAGGTGAGTAGGTGAGTGAATGAGTAGTTGAGTGGATGAGTGAATGAACAGGTGAGTGAATGAGCAGGTGAGTAGATGAGTGAATGAACAGGTGAATATGTGAGTGAATGAGCAGGTGAGTAGGTGAGTGAATGAACAGATGAGTAGGTTAGTGAATGAGCAGATGAGTGGATGAGTGAATGAACAGGTGAGTGAATGAGCAGGTGAGTAGATGAGTGAATGAACAGGTGAGTAGGTGAGTGAATGAGCAGGTGAGTAGATGAGTGAATGAATAGGTGAGTAGGTGAGTGAATGAGCAGGTGAGTAGATGAGTGAATGAACAGGTGAGTAGGTAAATGAATGGGCATGTGAGTGGATGAGTGAACGAACAGGTGAGTAGGTGAGTGAATGAACAGATGAGTAGGTTAGTGAATGAGCAGATGAGTGGATGAGTGAATGAACAGGTGAGTGAATGAGCAGGTGAGTAGATGAGTGAATGAACAGGTGAGTGAATGAGCAGGTGAGTGGATGTGTGAATGAACAGGTGAGTATGTGAGTGAATGAGCAGGTGAATGGGTGAGTAAACCTCTAGGTGAGTGTATGTGTAGGTGAGTGGGTGAGTAGACCTCTAGGTGAGTGTATGAGTAGGTGAGTGGGTGAGTAAACCTCTAGGTGAGTGTATGAGTAGGTGAGTGGGTGAGTAGACCTCTAGGTGAGTAGGTGAGTGTATGAGTAGGTTAGTGGGTGAGTAGACCTCTAGGTGAGTGTATGAGTGGGTGAGTAGACCTCTAGGATAGTAGGTGAGTATATGAGTAGGTGAGTGGGTGAGTAGACCTGTAGGTGAGTGTATGAGTAGGTTAGTGGGTGAGTAGACCTCTAGGTGAGTAGGTGAGTGTATGTGTAGGTTAGTGGGTGAGTAGACCTCTAGGTGAGTAGGTGAGTGTATGTGTAGGTTAGTGGGTGAGTAGACCTCTAGGTGAGTAGGTGAGTGTATGTGTAGGTTAGTGGGTGAGTAGACCTCTAGGTGAGTATATGAGTAGGTGAGTGGGTGAGTAGACCTCTAGGTGAGTAGGTGAGTGTATGCGTAGGTGAGTGGGTGAGTAGACCTCTAGGTGAGTAGGTGAGTGTATGAGTAGGTGAGTGGGTGAGTAGACCTCTAGGTGAGTGTATGAGTAGGTGAGTGGGTGAGTAGACCTTTAGGTGAGTAGGTGAGTGTATGAGTAGGTGAATGGGTGATTAGACCTCTAGGTGAGTATATGAGTAGGTGAGTGGGTGAGTAGACCTCTAGGTGAGTAGGTGAATGTATGAGTAGATGAGTGGGTGAGTAGACCTCTAGGTGAGTAGGTGAGTGTATGAGTAGGTGAGTGGGTGAGTAGACCTCTAGGTGAGTGTATGAGTAGGTGAGTGGGTGAGTAGACCTCTAGGTGAGTGAATGAGTAGGTGAGTGGGTGAGTGAACGAGTGTGTAAGCGAATGTAAGCCTACACACCTGGCAAATAAACGCGTCGGTACCTGGGGATACTGAGGGTGAGTATACTCCATGCCAATATTGAGGGATATGCAGGATTAGCAGGAGACGCTGCTGCTATGGTGGGGTGTGGCGGCTAAACAAACTCAACAGTGTCCACCCTCTCCGCCGATGTCACGATCCGTGGCACACCGATGCCGAAGTGGAAACAGCACACAGATCCAGTTAAGCCCCAATAGTCAGTTCGTTTCAATGCCGGTCATTTAATCACAAATCCATATTAAAGCCAACAATGCACCTGACTTTCATCGATTTTCCCCGCGTCTTAGAAAATAACTGATGAATGGCGTTGGTTGTTTCACAAAATATCCGCTGTCATGCTGGGAGTGATCCAATAATTCGCTGACAGCTAGACTATGCGCGGCTGTTGCTGATAACAAATAAGCAATTTTACTTGCGCGTTGCTGCGTTACGAGTCGGCCAGACCGACGCAGAAGTCTCACGGGACCGCGTGAAATTAACCGACGTGTACTGCGAAGCACAGTTTCGGTTTGAGGGGAAACGGCGGCGGTGTAAAAATATATTTCCGTATGCAATGTGCGTTCGCACAGTGGTACACTGACATGTAGAAGGCACGCATTTATTAAGACAAACCCCCAATTGTATACCAGCCCCAAATTGTGCATGTTGCAAAATTTCGAAATGACCATGTCATAATATTTGCCTGGCGTCTCACACAACACTTCCGGGCTGCCTGCATGACGTCACACGACAAGGGTGGGATGGAGAGGGGTGTTCATGATGACGTCACACGACAAGGGTGGGGTGGAGAGGGGTGTTCATGATGACGTCACACGACAAGGGTGGGATGGAGAGGGGTGTTCATGATGACGTCACACGACAAGGGTGGGGTGGAGAGGGGTGTTGGTCATTTTCGCGAGGGCGTTGTAAGTTTTGCCATGAAAACAGACTATAACGGATGTTGTGAAATATGTCCACGAAACAAAGGCAAATATTTATTATAACATGCATAATTTTCTAAAATGTTAATTAATTAAAAAAAAGCAATAGGAATGATGATCATTTGAATGTTTCGAAAAATGCATATTTCTGCAAATATTAAATACATGCATGCATGCATGCACGCACGCACGCACGCACGCACGCACGCACGCACGCACGCACGCACGCACGCACGCACGCACACACACACACACACATATATATATATATATATATATATATATATATATATATACATCACACATACATATATACATATATAATTTCTATCAACTATTGAGTTGACATCTCGTGGTCAGAGGCGTCACAAGCTCCCGTGGTCAATCTATAACTGATAGTATACTTAATATGTAGACATTTGAGACGGTATGGAGATGAATGCCTCTAGAGTACAGGTCGTCATCCTTTCTAAGAGCCATCGAAAACGAGTATGGATGTGTTTTCACCGAATGGCCAGAGCCGGACTAACTAGTCTTAGAACGACAAGCAGCACCTGGTGGCGTCTCGGTGATTTACAATTAAATCGTGATATGGCGGTAATGACACAGAGCGTAACTTAAGCAGTACGTCCGAGTCGCTAACTATTCCGAGAAGATCGTTTGGCAGAGAAAGTTCATTCAGGTCAAAACATCCGTCGATGTATCGAACCAATAGTGGAGAGCGTTCCTTGCACAACTGTTATGAAGCCAGCGTTGTCTTAGCATCCTCCCAAATGATCAGACGGGTCGTTGCGCTATCAGACGGGTCGTTGCGCTGCGCAACCGTACCCCTGGCTGATCGTTCCCTCAAACCGTGGAAGTGAGCGGAGTCGAACAATAACATTATAGCAATTGATTTCGCCAGTCGTTGATGCGTCAGCCGCGGGAACCGCGCAGTTTGAAGACAGATACATAATTGGTGGGATTCCCAATGTAATGACCCATTCGCCTGGCTATCGATGATCCGTCTCAGTAGTAACCCGACGAAAGGCCCGACCTTCTTCCAAAAACTACGACGTGTGCAAGAAAACACATGATATATCAATTCTGTATTGAACGATGAAATATTGTGCTTGAAAATATGTTGAACTGACCGTAGCATAATTGTGAACTAATCGCGGTCAGTTGATGTCCAGCCACTCACTCCACCAAGGATATTTTGTCTAATTGTTCTAATATTACTATTTCAAAGGTATATCCCAAATATGCTATAATTCCCCAAAAAATCGAGAGGCCCACGATATTTCAGTGGCAACACAAAAAATAGCGTAATAATGAAATAAATGCATTTTGAGGAGCATCTGAAAAAATCAAAGAAAGTAAACAAGTTAATGATTTCTATATTACAAAATATGTGTTAACTGTTGACAAATCCATTTTAACCATTGCTATGTCTAGTGCTGTTATCATTTATCTTTAAAAGTATGAGTTGCCAAGGCGACAACAAGTGTCGTGAATAGAAGTTTAGTTGCATTCAAATTTTTTTTTAACAGCCGCTTGCTTCCAATGAATGTGAAGGCATCGAATTTACTAGCTACTTTCGAGGCTCTGGTAGCTTATAATCACCCAGCCCCACACTTCACTTAGAGAAACAACGTGGGTTGTTCTGTGCGACGCGGGACCATGGAGTGATTAGACGTCTGCCCACAACGCTTCCGGCAGACTGCCAGGTTTGTGTCTTTTTTACTGCCTGTTTTGTCACTACAGGATGCATTGACAAGAAAACTCTCGTTAGAGCATTGACGTCGGCTACCGCTAGGGCTTCGGCCAATTACAAAGCCACCGCGTCTTGTGGCAACGTCTTCCGTTCTCGTTATAGCTCCTAACAATTCAGCCGCAACATAATTGTCGGCATTATTAAAATACATCAGGCCAGTCATAATCATAAGACTACTGGCAGGAGTAGGATTTATCATGTAATCTTTCAAAATTGCTTTGTTTTAGGAACGTTTAGTTCTAGAAAATGTGAGGAATCCATTTCCCACGAATATCCTTAACACGATGTGTTTTCACACGTTTTTTGGTGTGCGCGCGTGATGTTGGCATAATTTTGACGCTGTCTGCCTCTCATCCTAGCGTCTGATTTACCACACACCGACATTTGCGGTGGCAGCTGCCCCTTGTCCCTCTATGGGACTACCACACAATGATGGTCCATTGTAGTAACACTGTGTCTACTGGTGCGTTTTGCTAAACAATCATTGTGCGAAACCGCGACTGAGAAGCGTGGGGCGTTACCCTTTTTTCAACAATTTATATTGTATGTATAATGTAGTAGTAGTTGTTGTTATTGTTGTTGTTGTTGTTGTTGATGTTGATGTTGTTGTTGAAATACATTTCAATTCGCTTCGCCGAGGACATACTCACATGCGCTAACACACCACATGAACTACAACAAACGCTACAGGAATTAGCTGATGAAGGTGAAAATCGGGGTCTGAAGATGAACAAGTCGAAGACAAAGGTGATGATGGAAAATGATACACCAATATATGTAAACAACACTCAGGTCGAGAACGTTGAAAGCTACATCTACATGGGACAGAGATACAGCACCAGAGACAAAAACTAAGACAATGATATTAAAACAAGAATCACGGCGGCCGGGTGGACAGCATTCGCCAAGCACAACGACATCTTCAAGGGTAACATTGGAACATGCTTGAACAGACAACACTGAAGTCTACAACTCATGCATACTTCCAGCTACGACATACATCGCGGAAACATGGGCACTCACCCCCCCCCCACGCAATGGACAAGCTAGCACCCGCACAAACAAAGATGGAAAGGAGTGTGCAAAACATTACATACCGGGACAGAAAAATAAACATCTGGCTAAGAGAAAAGACAAAGGTCACAGACTTGATTGAACAAGTCAGAAGTCGGAAGTGGACCTGGGCAAGAATACGAGATAACTGACGGACACTGCGTATCACAAGATGGAAACCCTACGAAACGAAAAGACCTAGAGGAAGGCGTGGACAGACGAACTATAGACGACTACTGGCAGAGCATAGCGCAAGACAGGCAGATGTGGAAGCAGCATGTTGAGGCCTTCGCCCAATCACGGGACACTATGGTTACAATGACGATGATGATGATGATGATGATGATGATGATGATGATGATGATGATGATGATGATGATGATGATGATGATGATGATGATATATATATATATATATATATATATATATATATATATATATATATATATATATATATATATATATTATATACTTATTATGCTATTGCTATTGCTTTTTGTTAAAATATTTGTATTACGAACATGTCCCACATGTTGAGTTCATATAAACAAGATCATATTATATCACACTAAAACGCCTATTTCAGTATTTTAATAGGGACTACAACTGTCTGGGTAATGGCGGAGGGACACCAGTTGTGTCCTTATACCTGAAGTTCGCGCCAGTCGTCACCAGCCACCGTGTGTCTGCCATAGTTGGCCCATCCCACCCTGTCCCAGCCTCTCCCCATTATCCCGATGGCAATGTCAATACTCCTCCCGTCGCCGCTTCCACGGAGTCCACCGTAACTAGGTCAGGGTAATTAGCATTTGAATGCCTTCGTGGATCTGCGGACACTACACAGCCAGGGCCATGTAATCCACATCCGGTGATTTCACAATTCTTCATTTCACGCTAGTGAGACAGCTAATACACTACAGTGAGCTATCGTCTCTATGTATGCGTCCGTTTAGCAGTCGATGGAACGCGATTTCTTAGGCTTAGCCCTGGCATAGCGTAGATGATAACATTATGAGGTCAGCTGGAAATGGAAAACGCACGACACACGAGTAGCCGGGAACACCACAGCGAAAGCGCATCATTAGAATACAAGTCTTTTCTGTGGCAACGACAATACCACTTACCAGATATAACGACGCTATCCAGTTCATAACATTGGCGTCACAACAGTGTCATTCAGCAGCGTACCAGACGAGCTCAAAGGCGAGCGAGCCACGGCATTGTACAGCCTGTCTTGACTCGCGCGCGAGTCGAATGCCAGTGGCAGTGTTTACATCCGCGGCCAGCGGAAACACGGCGCTAGTCGCGTGCGGCCGTAATGAGGTCTACGCCAGCGCAATGGCGTTGTTTATGTGTAGAGTGTAGAGGAGGCGCCGCATGGGGTGGTTAGTATGTGTACAGCGGAGCTCTTCGTTGTTGACGGAACTTTCTGATAATGTGAAGCGACCGTTATTAAAATACATCACACCAAATCGCCAACAATAACTAAACCGTATTTATGTGTACAGTACTATAATATAGAGTATAGTTAGCGTCTGAGTGCATGTGTTGAATATGCATGTTTGCAGTAATTTACCGACTATATGCACGTGCATGGCCGTCCGGAGGGGGCAACTAAGGTCACACTTGCCCCGACTGATGTGAACCTGACATCTCTAGATGTATTTTCGTCAGTCAAACGATAATTGCGTTAGCTTTACATTTTATGTTGTGCGTAATACTATATATAGGCCCTACGTTTTAGATTTTATAATATGTAATATCATCAACCGCCTATACTGCAGTTATGAAATCAGAAATACTGTTTTGTCATATATAGTTGGATATGAACATGTTATCGCTGGCAGCCGAGGTTCGGAAAGCGATCAGTCTGCGGCAGATGCTATGGAACAGACGCTATCCTAGAGCATAGGTTTATAAATTAATCTACATGTTGAACAGTGCACTTAATTCACTTTAATGTCCATGTCCAGTGGTCGAGATTAACCAGAAGCTGAAGGAAGCATCTGTTTTGCATCTGTACAATATAAAGAACACTCGTCAAGTATATGACAATCAACGCTGGATCACCCATTTAATTGTCTATTAGGGGAAGGGTGGATAAAATGGGCCCCCTCTGTCACAGCATTCATGGTATACAGTGCAGTCAAAACAACGGTAGTAATATTTACAGACCCTTCAGGGGACATAATTCAACGTCGTATTTGTTTCTTTGGTGCGAATCCTGGGAGTGTGGAGAGTGGACAAACCAGCCATGTGCCGGCCATGAGTGTGGCAGGTTTATGTGCGAGATTTGCGCCAATGATTAAGTGGCATCGCATAGCGTTGTGAGGGAGCCCATTTTGCCATCCACGTTTTACAAAATAATAAAATGGGCGCCTTTTTAAAAACTCGTCTGACGTATTATATTTATTAAGATAGAATAACTAGAGTGTATGTACTTAGACAATTATACATTACTTGCTAGGTAGTGTAGCACAAACATTAACCATTTTGGTACATAAATGTCAAATGCTTTAGGAGTATATGCATGTGGCTGGAAAGACACTTCTCGCACACTCCTAAACCGCCTGATACTCCGTTTGAAGCCTAGGTCATCTTATCACAGGAGCCACTGGCGCCTCGGAGCACGCAGAGTCACAATAAACACGACATTCGCAGCTCGCTAACTCCAGAAAAATACCAGGAGCAGAATCGTGATCTCTACACCACGTGTGTTGAGCTGACCAGACTTTGGCAACGAAAGACAAAGGTAGGTTGTCTTGACAAGTTAATCGGCATGGTCAGACAATTCCATGAGGCCATGCGACCTCAGGTTTCGAACGACAATTACCCAGTTGGCAACGATGGTGTGTAGGGGTCTACTCTGTATAGCATGGTGTTCGCGGCCATGCTGTCCGGTGGCTTCAGAAGGTATGACGACGGTATCTAATACACATAAACCACCGTTCTCATGGAAGGTTGTTAAACTTGTGAATACTTCAAGGGAAGACGGACGTATTTGGATGTTATTCACGATTGCATGTCTGGCTTTGCTCTCAACAACAGGTCTTTGCAACTAAAGCAGAAATACAGATTCTACACTGAATGTGACAACTTCGGCTTTATATCATTAGCTCGAAGAAATCTACGTTTTATGCATCAGCTAACCACCCCCCGGCAAGCAGCACGTGGAACCAGAAATCAATGTGAAAGAACTATAGCAGTGTTGGATAAATTCACTTTTACTCCAGGGTTCTCCACACTGATGATGACACCAATTGAGTCATTGCGTTTGGAAGTACTACACGCGCGACGGTTTGGGAAAGAAGAGAAATTATCTATCATTCCACAGAAACAGCTCTGATGTAGGCACACGGCATCGTGTGCAACCTCGATTGTTTCGGGACGTATGCCTAATATAATTGCCTATAATTGGTGTCATGACGGTTCCTCAAGACACCAGTACAACATTTGACACGGCTAACATTGACAAACGGTTGCATGAACACTATTCAACAATAGTAGTATTTAATGGACCATGATATTATTACTGGCCGGTCGGCAGATATACATGACTGGCAGATCCCAAATAAAGTGCTACGATTGCATGGGTTGTCTTCTTCGAACGCATCCACCATCTATCAAAATATTCGACGTACCCAAGGGTTTGATAGGTACATGGACTAATGAAGTTCAAAGCACACACAGGACACCCGGCGGGCCACTGGTGACATTTACAAGAAACAAAGCAATATTAGGATCTATACATCGTGCTTTAAATTACCATAGATTCGCTGATGACGTTGAGCACTTGCTGATCCAGTGCGTCTCGCCAACATGATACAGCCTCGATCAATGCTGATACATATATATATATATATATATATATATATATATATATATATATAACTCGAACTCAATTTTGACAAAACCGAGTTTACAGTTCTGCAATCGCTACCCGATCTACGTGTTAATTTACGTCAGCCACCGCATGGAACATCACGGCTTAGGATGCGGCTAAGAATCCGTGGGCTTCTATTTTGACCGTTGCAAATGCAGTACGTTAGACCGCATCTTCTCCAGCTATTTTCGTTGACGTGCTATACAAAGACACACCATTATCTGATGATTTCCCGCGCGGAATAGGTGCAGCCGAGGGATGTCGTGCAATGGGCAAACCGAACAGGCCTAAGGCTAGCACTAACCTAACGAGATAATTAATTGTGCCCGTAAAGGCGTAATGATCGACCTTGGTCTTGGAACCAGCGTCCGGTCTCCGGATACGACGGTGGAATAAGCAGTCGCTCAGCCAGATGACTCACTCGTCTGCTGATATTCGACAAGCTGGTAAAAACCGAGCAACGGAAAACTAGCTGAATTCCGAAAGACACAACTTTACAGTAGCCAGAAAGACGACAATGAAAACGGTTGTGATTAGGTGGCGCCATCTGCCGATCATGTTTGACACGAATAGCCATCTAAAATCAGGAGTTTATACAAAATATTTCCGTTCCGTTTATTGTAAAATGTTTTGCTGCTTAAAATTATTGTTTTTAATTCTTTGTAATATACGCAATTTAAAATTAATTATGTTAATATAAATATTTCATATTTCTATGCCTACATTTCATTACAAAATTGTGTTTTATTATTAATCGCATAATTACGGCAACCATACTTCGGTGTTATCTGACGAGTTCAATGCGTTTAACGTCAACACTCATTGCGTAGTTCAATCCCTGTGCATGAATATTCATTATAATTGGCTGCATAATTAATCAACCCCGTGGCAGCAAATTCGGTGATATAGTTGTGTACTGGCTTGTTGTGCAGCTAACACCCAAGTTATGCATACAAAGTCAAAAGTAGCAGAACAAATACTTATGGGAAATTATGTTTTAATAGAGTACATGTACATCTCTAATGTAGATAAGCTTATGAAGAATACTTCTAAACTATATCTATACTAGAATACCACCCACCAAAATGTGTTTTAATTATTTAAATATTGTTTAAATCTATATAAAGATTTATTATCATAAGTATCATACAAAAGTTATACTACAGGTATTATATCATTACATATTTACATGTATAACCGGCCCTGATGCCTTTGATTTGGTCATCTGTCTCTCTCTCTCTCTGTCTCTCTCTCTATATACATTACATATACAATTATAAGTTATGACAAACTTAAAGTGTGAATGAAACAATTTAATTTTGTGTGATTGGGATCTTGGGGGACATTTACAAAGGTTGTACCTGAAGTCACAATGGTAGAATGTAATATTTTTAATGTCACTGCAACTACAATAATGTAATCTACAACTGTGTTGCTGGTTGGCAATTTCCTTACTCTCAGAAAAACCACTTGCATAATAAGTGCAGATGTCTGATACCAGTCAGCCCAAGAACTGACCATCAGATGATTAGCTGTAACAACAAAATACATTCTTTTGACCATTCAAACATTATGTAAAACGACTGCAGACATTAAAGTTGCATTCTTAGTTAAAAATCACCATTATTAATGCATTTTAGAAAAGCATACCAGATCAAAAGGATTATTTCCATCACTTGACTGTTTTTGACTGTGACATTTATAAAATAACTTGGACTGTCTTAGGCGACCTCAATTGTGAGGTGATTGTAGTTTCAGGTTTGATGGTGTCATTATTAATCAGGTTTTTTTAAATATTATACACGAATGTATATGTATATACATATGAACACACAGATATGTAAGGATGATAAAATATTAAATTATAAACTCTAAAAACATAAATGCTTTGCACAGTTCACATAATACACAATAGTTTCTCTAAAATATGTACATTTTCAAAACATAAATCATTAATGTGCAAGGCTGATTTATGTTTTTGCAACTTATGACTAAAAATGTCCAACATGTTCCATAATGTATGCAAATATCTTCTTATACAATTACTGCAATGGCAGTACACAGGCCTGTAGTAGAATTCCATAAAAGTAGCCACAAAAGTGGCTGATACAAAATGCCCGATATAAAATGCCGGCTTACATGGGTGGCCTGATTAGAGAGGCTCACCAGATTGCTGTTATGGTAAAACTGCATGCATACAACAATATGTACGTGCATATAATTTACAAAGTTATTTGGCATTATTAACTACATTTCATATTTAAAAATCATTTGACTGCAGCTAATTTAAGCCGAGGCAACCAGCTGCATTTCTCATCCTTTCTACAGATATTTACAGCAACAGCATTATGCAAGCAACATGCAGTAATTTTGTTAAACATCTGTACACACAATGCCAGAGCACAGTAGTCAGTGCCACAATGTTCAATGAAAAAAGCAGACCATGACTGAATGACCACACTGAAGGCATGGCGGTTTCAGTGAGGTGGCCAGTTTGATGGGTTCTACAGTTGACTGCAACAGCAAAGTGTTTGGTTAACCTGGGACAGACAGAGTGGTCAACGACAGGTAAAAATGTAAACAGATTAAATAATATTATAGTCTTTAGCAGCTGCATTCATCATCCCCACGCAGGCATTCTGAGAGAGACGTTGTCAGGCTGGCATCTATGAAGTTGTATCTATGTGGTTGCATCTGCAAAAAATAACTGTCCTGTTAGATTGCAACCTTCATCAATATGACTATCTATCATAGCAAAGGTTTGCTAATGTGAATAATTCATTCATTTTGGCAGATATGTGTAAATAAATATGTTTTGGTAGCAATGTTACTGTTACCATAAAGAACAAAACGATATGAACGTATTATCTTGGTGAACCAATCAGCAGATATTGTTTATATTATTAAAAGGGTATCATCGTTAAAAACATGTTCTTATACAGTACAGTATCGATTCATCAGGACTGCTTAACATACTTTATACTTTACTCCCTGGCCGACGTGTTCAACCAAATATCATCTCAACTTCTCTGGGAAGCAGCCTACCATGTTGCAATCACTATGCAAAGACTATTCATACCGAGACACTTAATCCAGATTGCTGAGTGAAATGGAGCGATGTAGAGTGAGTGAATATGTCCGAGTGTTGATACAGGATTTGAGTTTCAGTCCAATGCCCCAGACACTGCATTTACAATTATTGCTGTTGAAACTTGTCCTACCGTGACATCATCTTTCAACAATCCCTTGAAGAACCTGACAGTGCCATTGGCACATTCAAGTCCACACTGCCGACATAATGACTCGGTCTCAGTCTCAGACATCAGTAAGATGTCACTGAGGTCTGAGAGTGAATACTTGAGGTTCCTGCTACTGAAGCCAACGTTCATTACCTGAAGGACGCGTCTGTAACATCCACCAGCAAACATTGCTGTTATCTGGTGAAATAACATAGGTGTGTGTGTGTGTGTGTGTGTGTGTGTGTTGTGTGTGCTGTGTGCTGTGTGCTGTGTGTGTGTGTGTGTGTGTGTGTGTGTGTGTGTGTGTGTGTGTGTGTGTGTGTGTGTGTGTGTGTGTGTGTGTGTGTGTGTGTGGTGTGTGTGGTGTGTGTGTATGTGTATGTGTATGTGTGTATGTTTGTGTGTGTGTGTGTTGTGTGTGTTGTGTGTGTGTGTGTGTGTGTGTTGTGTGTTGTGTGTGTTGTGTGTGTTGTGTGTGTTGTGTGTGTGTGTGTGTGTTGTGTGTGTGAGTGTGTATGTGTTGTGTGTGTGTGTGTGTGTGTGTGTGTGTGTGTGTGTAGGTGTTGTGTGTGAGTGTGTGAGTGTGTGTGTGTGTGTGTGTGTGTGAGTGTGTGTTGTGTGTTGTGTGTTGTGTGTGGTGTGTGGTGTGTAGGTATTGTGTGTGAGTGTGCGGGCGCGTGTGTGTTGTGTGTGTCCAAAATTGATCTAAACAACTTGTAATCTTATGCTAAAGCAGCATATGAACATGTACATTGGGTATGGTGACACAACTCTATGAACCCACCTCTCTATGAGTGCCAGATGTCTGTGGAATGCACACATGTGTAGATATGGGAGACTCTTGGCAAGTCTCATCACACGGATGTAGTTGCTATTCATCCAAGCTAGGTTCATTGCAAGAGCAATCTGATACACAGCACAGCTCCTACAACGACAGCCATAGAAGGCAACATGACAATACACAGATATGATCCTCAGGAAATAGAACTGAACATGTTTCAGACAGCATGTGGACAAAAAAGGCTTTTGCCTATGTAATGTCCAAAAATGACCACCTATTTATAACCTCTCTATGCAATTCTCCAAGTTACACAAACCAAAAATTACTATCTAGGTTATATTCCAGAAATGTTATTATATGTCAAAAGTGCACACCTAATAATCTGTTCAGTATTTTGGTTTAATTTCCTTGACCCACACAGAGAAAAGGTTGAAAGACAATGTAAACATGAGAAAATAATGTTGCAATTTTCAAGTCTGGTCCAATTGTAGCAATAAAAAAAAGTTCTGAATGTTTCAACAAAAGAAGCATCACGTTAGTACTTCTGGTGAGTGGAACCCAAAAGGGACAAAACTACATTCCACAATAATTATATATATAGTACTGACAACATTTTTGAGCAAACTGTCTTAGCCTCAAGCTCATTGCATACCCCCAGAATCATAGCATATTGAATCATTTGAGTGTATCATATGGGTTTACTGACAACCACAACACCCACCCAATGCGTGGCTTCAGCTGCAGACCCCACAATGTCGCCTCTGTACTGCCCAAGTTGAACAACATGTACAGGGCCACGTACGCCCCCATGTGGCAACGACAGGTGTCCTCTTCTTGGTACAGACACAGCAAGCGCTTGAGGCATTCCTGGGTGTGTGTGTCGTTCATCTTTGGGTCAAATGTGGCCACAGGCTCGGTGCACAATCTGCAAATGTACATCTTTGTTAGTGTCTTGCTACAGCTGGTCCCACTCTAGTCTTTACGACAAACTAACACAGCGCTTACTGTAGGTGTAAGGTCTTTGAAAATATACATTTCCATTTATCTTCTTATGACTGAGTAATGGTTGTTAATTGTTTCGTTCACCTTTTTTTGACCGATATGTTTTGTGACTCTAATTCCACACACCTGTATCCAGCATAGATGTGGAAGTCAGAAATCCTCTCCAGCAGCCAAACTGCTTCCGTCCCAGCTACCTGCTGCATCACCATGTCCTGTCTCACCGCTCGCAGTCGATCAAACACGTATTCATACGTACGGTACCAGTTACTATCACACAGTGGGATGACACTGTCAACAAAAATAATCACACGCAGTTACACAACCCAGTCACTTTTATCCATAACTCATATAATCTAAACTTTATTTAACTGCCAAGACATGTTTTAATGATTTTTTATTAGAATGATTCAAGTTGAGTTGCATGTTTACAATCTTTACATATTACATAATTCTAATAAGTCTACATGTTACACTGTTGTGAATTGTGTATCCATTACCATTTTCTGTTTATGGCTGTGGCAAAGTAGATGTAGTTGTGACTCACTTGTTTATTAAATAACATACGCTCTTGTGGAGAATATCTGGAGGTCGGAGGTCACACGGATCTGTGTCAAGTTTTCCAGCTGCTGGTCTTGAATATTCTTTCACCATCTTCTTGTAGTCAGCTTTGGGCCTGTACAGAGATGCAGCCTAATGTAGGAATTAGGATGCGTACTGTGGTTTTGTGTCAAGGTACAATTTGTGTGTAGAAAAATATAAAAACTATTATGGTGGTAGTGTAATTTACTGAATGATCAATATGTAAATATGTACAACTTTAGTTGAACATTTGTGCTTTAATCTTGAGTAGATGGAAGTCTCCAGTTGGCCAAGCTGACAGTTTTGCTCACAAGATTAAGTAGAATTACTGAGTTACCCTGATATGGGTCGATCCGATGTACTGAAGACGCTTAGATGTTAGAACTTGCACCACTATCTATATTCGTTTGCTTTCTTTGGCCATTGGAATTTACCGTTTGCTATGTTGTGTTCCATCTAGAATTTCGAATGGGTGTAACAATCTTCTTGATTCTCTCCTGAAAGTGAAGCACAGATTTATACGACTCAGTGACAGGTACATGTAGTCATGTACAACAAAAGTTAAATCCACATAGGACATGAAATGTTCATACTAGCACATGAAATGTGCACAATTACTGCACACACCCTGTTGGATAATCATATCTGAAAATTGACATGGGGTAGAACTTTGGCATTTATTTTACTAGACAGCGGGACTAGTAAAGACAAAAGTTTACTAGTCTGCTAAAAGGTTTACTAGTGTGGCAAAATATAGGAACAACCCAAATTTAAGTTGTTATTTACAAAAACTTTTGCAACCCCAGTTAAATAACAATGCAATGTTCATTAATGCAAATAAAAAATAACAAAATTAATTAATGAAGAATGGAAGATATGACCTGTGCAATTGAAAAACAAATTGCACTCATTTACAGGTACAGTGTAGTACCAGTGTACCACCCTACGTCCCTACCAGATACAGAATATCCTACCATGATACCATTATGAAATTTCCGTAATAATTCTGGTATTTGACTTCCTATTACGATGTTATAAAAAATGCTCTGCTGGACTATATTAATAGAAATAAAAATATCACACTATAGAAAATTTGGATCATGTCAGCTTTGGGGCGCACAGCCTATATCCAAACCAGGCCGCTATTATAAAATAGGGGTCTAGTAATGCTGCATTATGCAATATACACACCCTAACCCCTATTCTATAATAGGAGAGACTGTAAAATTATACATACATACTGACCTTTACTAGACAACCGGACTAGTTATTAGGCAGCCCATTATCTTTACTAGTATACAGACTAGCGGACAGTTCTACCCCTGTTGACCATGTCACTAAATCTTATGCATATTCCTAATAGATTATTAGAAAATAATATACCCAATGACAGTGTATTTTTCTTTTTGGGATAGGATGGACTGTTTAACAGTGTTTCCCTGCTGCATGATGAGAGATGTGGCCACCTCACTGTTTTTCTAAGCCACCTCACCCAAATATGCCAAAACTGCCACCTCATAGCTATTTCCTGCTATAAACACTGTAGTTATGCATTTAATTGTTCTTCTCTATATCCCAGGCAATAGGTTAAGACACCATTCAGAATGCACCATTTTTAGGGTAATTTGTAAAAGGCAGTGGCTACGCATATGTAAACCGTATGTTTAGTCCACCAGTCTATATGTACAGCATTCATTCTGTGCCTACATAGGCTTTTATTTTCGGTTACGTGATTTTTTCTGCATGTTGTATCTTTAACAAACAAATGTAAAAGTATGTGAATTTTTCTGTGCATGCATGTTGATGTACGTACGAACAGAAGCTCTTTTGGCACTAAGTTCTAAATATATATGTGAGATTTTGTGTCTTTTATTTTTTGCAAGTTGACATTATACTCCTGTGGCTGTCAGTAAATCTAACAATGTTGAAAACGTGTAGTTCCGCCATATCGACGTGGCGAGATGGATGCAACATGCATGTGGAAAATTTAAAAACAGATGCGCGTGCATCCTCACATACAGTCAGGCCATAGGTCTAAAGATATTGCTCACGTACGCATAGACACTTTGTTTTAAAAATAGTTCTGGGTGGTCATGGCCATCCTACCCCGGTACCACCTCGCCCAACATGTTATTCAGGGGAAACACTGATTGAACATCGGTTTCGTGTAGTATTGGTACAAATGGTCATCATTTAAAATAATGATTATTTGTTGATGGCATTAACTTAGTATGCTGTTTAAAATTATCCTTGTAACATGATTAGTCATTACTGACAAATGACAACCAATAGCAATGTCACAAAACAACAACACAATTATCAAATCTGATCAGTTGGCAGTAAAAAAAGATGCAAATTCTTGCATGGGGAGACATAGATTGACGACCAAACTTACGTGCCCGAAGAGAAGGTCTGAAACACATAATCCCAAAATGTTTTTGTTTCAAAACATGCTGCTAGACAAATATACAAATTAGACCCATCAGCCTGAATGTCACAAGTAGGAAATAGTGCACAGTCAGGTCAGACTAGGAAAATGACACATAAATGTGGGGGGGGTGTGTAAGAAACAAGTGACAAAATCGGACAGGGGATTAAAATGCGAGTATTGTGGAGCTTGGTTCCACATAGAATGTGAAAGCGTAACATGCGAGGCATATGATTTCATAGAAAATCACGGAGAGCAGTTGAACTGGTTTTGTAAAACGTGCAACTCCAAAGCTATTGAGATTTTGAAACTAGTACAGGGGTTGACGGACCAACAGGACAAATTAGAAGCAAAAGTGGATGAACTGACCACTCCAGTAGAAGAAATAGATAACATCAAGGGAAACCATAAGAAAAGGGTATCTAACATACTGAAGGAGGAGCTAAATGAGATCTGGCAAATGGAAGCAAAGAGTGCAAATGTAATCATCAGAAATCTTGAAGAAATAGAAGAAGGTGGGAGATGGAAAGATGATAAAGAACTTGTGGAGCATTTGGTGCATAACGTTCTGGGAGAGAAAGATGTAGAAGTAATTTCGACTGGTAGAGTCCCGGAAAACAGAATAGATGGTAGGAATAGACTGGTAGTTGTAACTCTGGGAACCCGAACTATGAAAGTGAAAGTCTACGAAGCAAGGACCAGTGGAAACAAGTGTACATCAGTGCAGATGAGACAAAAATAGAACGAGAGAAACAGTATCAACTGCGGAAGGAACTACGGGACAGGCGAGGAAATGGCGAAAAAATCTGTTCGTTCATCGAGGACAAATTGTAGAGGCGGATGGCAAAAAGATGCAATGCACTCAGATGGAGCAAAACATGGAAAATGATGACGGATCACACAGAATGAAACACCAGGGAGGGAGTCCCCCAGGAGGAGCAGGTCAACATCTGCTGCACGTAAAAGGGGCAGTCAAACACCACCTCTTCAAAGGATTTGCCAGCCTAAAATGACAACCACTATGAAGGGAAGCCAGTCCACAAAACCGGGAAAAAAGTAGGCACCAGCACTGACTTGTACAATGACACTAAAAATGTGCACAAAATGGATGAAGGGGATAAAAATGAGGAAAAAAGGAGCACTGGTCACATCACTGTACATAAACTTAAATTTGTATCTGTAAATGCTAGAAGCGTTATGAACAAATTGGATGAACTGCAGTGTATTGCAGTTGAGGAAAACCCGGATATAATATGCATAACCGAAACATGGGCACACAAAGACATAACAGAGGCAGAACTGAACCTGGAGGGATACAATTTAGTTCGTAATGATAGAGAGGACATGAAAGGAGGTGGCTGCATCATATACATAAGAGGCAATATACATTATGTTATCTGTTACGAACTTACTAAAACTCCAAACACTGAAACAGTATGGTGTCGAGTAACTACTATGAGTCCCTACTTGTAGGGGCATGTTACCATAGCACATCTGCAGATCTAGAGAAAGAACTAGCTTTACATGACATCATACGTAAAGCATGTGCAGCATGCAACAATGTTGTGATATTTGGTGATTTTAATCACAGAAGCATAGACTGGAAGAGGATGCAGGCGGGAGCAGAATGGGCAAGGTTACTAGAACTTATCCAAGATTTATTTCTCACACAACACGTACATGTTGAAACTAGGGGTGAGAACATATTAGATCTGATTTTATCAACAGAACCGAATATGATTGATGCCGTTAGAGTAAAAGAACCATTCAGTGATCATAACATTGTAACATGTGATGTCATAGTGTCGGTACAGGTTAAAGAGTGGAGAGAGACATATGATTACAAGAGAGGGAATTATGAGGAAATGTTTAAGGGACTATGATTGGGAGCAGGCATTCCAGAATACTGACGTAAACACAAAATGGGATCATTTTAAAGCTGTGGTTAACTCTACTGTGCAGTGTTTTGCCCCTATCTCAACAAAGAAAATAACAGAATGCCGAGATGGAAGTCAAAAAGGGTTGAACTAGCAAGAAGGAAAAAATACCACATGTGGAAGAGATACAGGGAAACCAGAGAGTACCATCTATATGAGGCATACAAACGCCAATGCAATAAAGCCCAGATTGAAGTGAAAACGCCAAACGGTACGTTATGGGAGAAGTTATCACAGTCTCAATTGAAGCAGCAAACTTACTTAATGACTATTTTGCTTCAGTATACACTGACGAGGAAATCGGTAATTTACCTGATCCTGTGAATATTTTCACAAAAACATTAGAGGAATCACTCCAAAACATTGAGTTTACAACAGCAGTAGTGCAAGAAAAACTTTCAAAAATGAAACCAAATAAAGCTCCTGGTAGAGACAATTGTAATTCATCAATGTTAAGAGAAGTAGCTTCATCTATCGCCTCCCCATTGTGTGAGATCTTTAAAAGCAATATAGAAATGGGAGAAGTCCCTCTGGATTGGAAAAAGGCAAATGTAACACCTATATACAAAAACAAAGAAACAAAATCACAGCCATGTAACTATAGGCCAGTGAGCCTGACATCCCACATATCCAAGGCCATGGAATCCATCATAAGAGATGAGATCATCAGGTATATCCAAAAAAGTTTATTAAACCATCATAACATAGTTTTTGGAAAGGTCGTTCCTGTTTGACCAACCTTCTAGTTTACCTTGATAAAGTAACAATGTATATAGTCCAAGGATTACCAGTAGACTCCATTTATTTGGATTTTAGTAAAGCTTTCGATACAGTCCCCCATGCCAGGCTAGAGAGCAAACTAAAGTCACATGGCGTAGGAGGTAGTGTAAGTGACTGGATAACCGAATGGCTGACTGACAGAGTCCAACGTGTTGTTGTCAATGGGCAAACTTCTGAATGGTCACCAGTAAGGAGTGGAGTCCCACAGGGGTCTGTTTTGGGTCCAGTTTTATTTGTAATATTTATAAATGACCTAGACGAGGGTGTGAGAAATCATATTCTTAAGTTTGCTGATGACACTAAGCTGTTTAGTCAAGTATCAATGTATGAGGATGCAGAAAAATTACAAAAAGATCTGAGTACCCTAAATTAGTGGAGCAATGAATGGTCGATGTTGTTTAATGCTGAAAAATGCAAATGTATACATTACGGATACAACAATAAACAGTATGATTATTTTATGGGAAAGGAATGCATTGAAACAACACACGAGGAGAGAGACTTACGGGTCATCATCACAGAAATACTGGATGTAAGTGTAACAAAGCAATGTGTCAGGGCAGCTAATAAGGAAAATGCATAGTTAGGCATGATAAATAGAGCCGTTAAATATAAAATCAAAGAGGTAGTTTTAAAACTATATAATGATGCCTCACCTGGAATATTGTATTCAGGCATTGCGCCCATTTAAACAGAAAGATATAGATTTATTAGAATCTATACAACGAAGGATGAGCAGGATTATTCCTGAATTAAGGCATTTAGTTTTTAAAATAATAAATGGGTTGGATTTTCCTGCCGACTTCTTTATTATGGGAAATGACCATGGCAAAACAAGAGGGCACCCTTACAAAATAAGCAAATTACACTCTAGGCTTGATATACGAAAGTACTCTTTCACTCAACTAAGCCTAAGCTAAGGATAGTAAACGATTGGAATAGACTTCCTGGAAGTGCTGTTATGTCCGCAAGCGTCAACCAATATAAGGGTCACATTGACAAGTATCTGCGAAATAGGGCGAAGGATTACACGAGTCAGCGATTGACTCCCTTCTTCGTCAACTCCACGACTACGTAGGAGACGATTCAAGGTAAATACAAGGTAAATAGACAGTAAAAACTCTTATTATCGCTCCCGCCAATATTCCTGTTGCGGTCTGTCACTGATCTGGAGACACTCACATGTTTATTTCATTTTCTTGACACATCTGTAAACATGTTCCGATTGTTTTTGAACAATTCATTTTCAAGCACCTAAATGATAGTCACATAATCACTGTTCCATAGTTGCAACACAGTAACGCTCAGGCTGTCGGCAGCTTCTGGCAAGCGCCATTGCGGGATTTCAATGCATTCGCCAGGTGGCGCAGTTGGCGAGCACATGCTGTCGCCAGAGGACGCTTGCAAATTTTTAGCGGCCAATGATTGGAAGAAACAAATAAAGGGGGTAGATTTGAAAGCTGTTGGCGTGATTTGATTTTAAATCTTGAATGCAAACTCAGAATTGTACAGGTTTTTAGCGCAATTACAATTAGGTTCGCTTATCGACAATGAAGCCACAGTAAGTATTGTCTACGGTAGGGCAATAAATTGGATAAGTCGTAAGTTAGATTTACGAAATTGTCGATTTATAAATAGGCGCGTTTATGTTTTGAGTGAATCGTTGATTTTTGATCAACATGGTCAACAATGCGGTGTTAGCTAGTTCCCTTCGTGGGAGTCAGATACCAAACTTGAAAGCAACTAATCTCAGGTCAGATATCCCATGCTAGAGCTGCCGAACTGGTTTACTTTAGATTATTAATTAAATATTAGTAAAATTAGACGTAGTTTAGTTCAGACCTGCCACCTGGTTGGGGTCAATTACGTCACAATCACATTGACAACTAAAGTTAAATTTACTTCCTATTGAGTATTGCTATTAAATGCTGAGTGCAACATATGGCAGCCCAACATAATTCTAGTATTAGTGTTACCTACGTTTCAAGCAACTAATATTAAATTTTTCATCGGAAATATTTATGTAAGGTACAAGATAGAGCATATAAAAGTGCATAGACCATAGTGATACCTTACATAAATATGCACAAAATAAGCCTTCACACAAAACATAACATTTTGTAAACATCTGCTTACTACTAAAACTGTTTAATGGCAGAACCAATTTATTTTTCAGTACAAATGTCAATTTCACTGCCACTTAGCATGGGTGGTGGATTGTAAGGGTGCCAAATTGTTCAACGGCTTCAATCCAAGGCGGGTTTGGTTGAAGCATCTGATTTGTAAAGCATTGAACCATGACCGGTTTGCACTTTTGTGGGTTTAAACATCCATTTGTTTGTCGGCGTAGGAAAATCGGTCACATTGTCAACAAAATCAAGTGTTTTATTCAAGAAATGGAAAGAAACACTATTTTTAATATAGTTGACTGTATTCAAAGATTCCCACTAGAATCAAAGTTACAGGAATTTTAAGAGGGACCTATCACAAATAAGTTAAGGAGAGCATTTTAAAGTTGAGATGCATTATTTACATGTGAACAACATTTTATTATGGTATAATTTTATTATGGTATTGCTATTACTATATCTACTACTACCTGTGTTTGTTACTGAATAAATTATAAAATTGTGATGGCCAGGAATTTGGAATTATTATAAGTCATGCCAAAATAAACTGTTGCTGCAGTATAAAAAATATCAAGTTCTCTTCCCATGTCTGACAATTTAATGATATTAAGAAATTTAACACAGAAGTTCAACTGCATTGCTGAGTTCGTTGTTTATTGTGCCCATGGTTTCTGTTCTGCTAGGAACCTACAAAAAAATCAAAGATAACTTTACACCATATTTATGATGGTGCACATTGATTTTATGTATAACAGGTAACAAGATACGGTTTACAGAATTTTAATACCTTCATGCAGTCAAATATTACAGCAATTTCAACTTTCAGAAAATGATACCACATTTGTGACCACTGCACAGCCTGCTGTGTAGCATACGTTCATATCGGGTCTGGATCAATCAAACTGAAATGCAGTTGCAAACTGCTAGAATCTTATAGTTTATCAAATATATTTGTAAAAACAATTTTCTTGACCTTGTGTTGTGTTACAATTCACACTGTGGCATTCTCTCTCAGCTTGGGTCTCAGAAAAATGTGGTTTCACCGTCATACGATTAATAAGAGGAGATTCCCTGGGCCTCCCCTCATAAACAGAAAAGCCTAGTGGTCACAAATTGCAACGCGCCCCTAGTGGATTTATAGGTCCCTAGTTCTGCATTTGAATTTTTCGTTCGAGTACCATGGAATGTTCACGAATTTCACTGAATGTTCTTGAAGAGTGTCATGAACATCACACACAATAGTGGCGAAAGAATTGTAGTAATACTTTGCGAAAACAACATGGTAGTAACACGATTCACTATATGGCATATGTACTAATAACGAACACGATTGCTCGATGTCAACACATGAGCTATCAGCAGCGCTCTCTCGTTACATGTCTGGCCACTCGCCAATCAGATGCACTCTTTCTTAGCATGTCTGACTACTCGCCCGCTACCATCCATAGTGTTTATTTTCATTTCGTTTCCATCACAGTATTTATTTTATGGTTGACATAATCGCCAAGCTGCAACTGAAAGGTGACTGCAAGTTTAGATACAAATAGTTTAGTGGACAATGATTATAAAATAGGATCGGGAAAGATCGCCACGAGAAAGTGTACCGGGTATACTTGAGAATAGTTGGGAGTCTGCCTAAGGCATCAAATAGAGAAATAGAAGCAAAATGGGAGACTTAAGTGAACAGTCATACTACAAATGTGTTTTTCTCAGCTTGAAAGTTTGTACCACAATCCTGTTCATTGTTGAGTAACGTTGGCTTTGAGTGAGCTAGATCAATGATTTAAGCATCATTGTAAAGCTTTATATGTCTTCTTTCTAATGCTGTCTAAATAATGTTTCATTTTTTGACATGCGATTATTTCACTAGCACTCAACACATTATTTAGTTAAAATTGTGATTTAGTTTTTGCCACTTTAATTTTATTATTAGGGAATTCAGGCTAGTCATCAGGCCACACACATGAATCCTCCCCAAACTTGCCTATTGTCATTACAGACGAGGCAAGACACCAAGGAAGCCACCGGCCACCAGACGGACCTTCACAGCCGACTGACCCAGTCGAGGTAAACTTATTTCAAGAATTGTATGAGTTAAACATTTTCTGTTACAAATAGACAATTACTGTTTATAGTATGGACTGTATGGCTAAATAACTACTTGTTAATCAACACAGGTGTTCATTACATATTAATGTAATGGGTGATTCATGAACACATCTAGGGAGCTGTTTTAATGCTGTCTGGTCCAACAGTAAATAAATCAGAACTTGTTGCCCTTACAGTAATTCATTCTCTGGTTATATACATCAGACTTTGTTATGTCGATTGAGAGTACGTAACGAATATATCTGAGTGCACCCTTGTGGTTATATATTTCAGGTGTTTTGTCGCATTCGCCCATTGTTTGACGCATCTGCTCCGACATGTCTTCAAGTCCTCAATTCCACCACAGTGCAGGTTACGTCAACAGAGGTAATTTATAACTGAATGTGGATACGTAACATATAATGCTCCATAAAACAAACATTTTTAATATATTTAATATCAGTACAATAGCTATTAGTCAACAATAGTTATTGTTTTTGATGAAATAATCATTCAGTGATCTAAGGAATTCTTCCCAAAGGTTACAAGAGACCAACGATACATCAAATAAATGATATGCATTTTCTTTCATTTCAGCATAACATAAAATAATGAGAATTGTTGATGTTAAGTCATCTGGTAATGATTGTTTGATGTTATTTCACTTTGCAGAACTCTCATGCAATGCGAAATGGAGGACCGATTAGAGAGGTAATTATCGTTATTAGCAATGTGCCATCAATGCTTATTTAGAAATATTTTTGTGGACAAAATACATGCAAATTTTTAAAACAAATTACATGGGATGTGATTATTTAACAAGAATCTGTGTCATAACTTGTAACAAGAAGCAAATTTGTTTTTTGGTATTTCCATTGTTATATTACACAGTGCTCCAAATTCGTCAAATTATCTAGCAGAAGTTCACTTGTCCGTGCAACAATTGACTTGTTCCATGCATGAACAAATAATTTAAAAACCTACTTCTCTGTAAAATTATTTCTGCCAATTTAAATAATTTTGGTAACATACTAACATATGTAATCCATGTGCACCAGTACACGTATGATGAATCATTCTAAAATAATTATATAGATGGAAACGTGGAGATGGTATTGTGAAGACTAAAACTGCCATTATGACCTTGTGTCTGTTTACCAAGAGAAGTACATTTACTGTGAAATGTTTTAGACAGTGGACAATTAAGTAATGATTACAAATCCTGTCTGCAAACAGTTAAGTTGTCCCACAGACAACAACTAGTAGCAATCTCACTTGTCCAGTGGCAAATACAGATGTTGCGGAAAAGCGGAATTTCGAGCCCTGTTATAATATTGCCAAATAGGCAAGCATGGCTACTTAATTCATGTTTAATCAGTGCTGTTTTGTTTGAATATATAAACAGATGTGAATGTGAGATTTGAACTGGTTTCCTATGAGGAACCAACAGACATGGCTTATACACGTACTTCGACTTTGTTCTGTAGACACAGTACCAGTTTGAGTGTGTGTTTGACGATGAAGCGTCACAGAAGGCTGTGTTTGATCGGGTCGCACTGCCACTTGTGGAAGACGTACTCTTTGGAAAGAATGGTTTGTCTCGCAACATTTCTTTTTATATCAGTGATTTAATATATCCTTTTTTATGTTTTTTTGTCACAATGCAACCACCTTTGTGTATAACTTTATTTATGCGTCAATGTGCTGTATGTCAACAAATCTGTTGTTAAACATGGGCTGAAACACTTCAACAGCCATTGCAGAAACATGCGAAAATACCGTTTAGAAGATATATGGCCATGATTTGATGAGCACAGAGCCATGGTATGTTTAAAATAATATTTCATGCTTGGATATCGTTGACCACTGGCCGCCGCCATATTGCGTCCAAGGTGCATTTTGGTTTGACTAACTCCTATCTACTCAATGCCAATTCGTAATTTTTTTCTTATTTACTTCATTAATAGACATTTATACGTGAACACAAGAATACGGTGCCATAGATCAACAAATTGGTAACGGAAATTATTGGATGACACTGTTTTGTTGTATGCAGTTTAAATGTGCCCCTGTAGGTGTGTACTCATGTGTATTCAGACGCTCTGGCTATGAAATGGGCTCAGGTTGATTTGGGCATTCTGATCACAAGAGGGTTAATTATTTCTATTTCACTTGTGTAATTCTGATATACTTTTCTTGTGTCCGTGAACTGTTGATAATTTGTCAAACATAAACTGAACATGATAGTTGTAAAACTATATTTGATAAAGTTAAAGATGAGTACACCAGTGTAAAACCAACATGTGTTTGACTGATTGTAGCACTGCTGTTCACCTACGGCGTCACATCGTCGGGGAAGACCCACACGATGACGGGAACCCCCCAGGATCAGGGCATTCTTCCTCGTTGCTTCGATGTCATTTTCAACAGCATTGGTGATTTACAGGCAAAGAAATATGTGAGTTATCGTGTTTTCACGTCTAGAATTTATAAAAAATTCCAGAATGACTGGTTAAATTTTTGTAACTGTAGTGTTTTTATGGTGGTCTGGAATATCATTCGTAATACTGTTTTTGTTAACACTACTCTGACCGTATTCGTGTTTGAAATATGGGTCCCTACAGGCAAAACATGGGATCCAAAGATGCCTAATCCCAAACCTAACAATTGAGTCCCATTCAGTGATATTTCTGCCCGGTCACAACAGGTGTTTTTTCCCGTTCAAATGACGGAAGGGCGGGTTTCTACATAAAGAAATGGTCACCACTGCTAAAAATTGAATTCTAATTACAAAACAGGCAATTGAACTTCTAAAACTAACCACCATTAAATAGGATATACACACATACATAACCATTGTGTTTTCAGGTGTTCAAGCCAGACAAGAAGGATGGCTTTGACGTGCAGACAGTGGCTGACGCTATGATGGAGCGTCAGCGGCGTGACATCATCCCGCGACTGACCCAGGGCGGCACGCCCCGTGGAGGAGCGTTACGACGCAAACAAGACGCCCCGCACGAGAGACACGTCTCGGATAGCTGGTCTGGAGGAAGACAACAATTACAGCGTGTTTGTGTCTTTTGTTGAGATCTACAACAACTACATTTACGACCTGCTTGATGAGCCCGTCTACGACACAATCACCGGCATCAAGTGAGGCCCTGCAACTAGCATTTGTAATGTTGACATACATTAGACTGGATATTCTTTGGGGAACACTGTTGTTACTATTCAGAAACTTTAAGGATTAAGTGGGAGTTTCTGATTTGAGGAAGACAGTATTTGCTCGCATTTGTTGATATTAGATAAAACCTTGTATTTTCATAATGGTTTTCTTGAAAGCATATACAATACACAACCATCGCTTTGTTTGGCTTAATGTTTTCAAAAAAGTTGGATTAATGTGAAACCGTAAGATAATTGTTCTTCTCTGGTGACTAATGTTTGTATTACATCATAATATCACACAACAATGAAAAACATTGTGATGTTCGTTTCAACCAAAAAGTCAACTTTATAAACGTGTTTTGAAAACATTGGAAGCTGTGTTATACATGATTTGAGCTGACAACAATGACGTCACATCTCGGCATGTTAGGAAAATTATGTATATTTAAAATAGGGGAGTTACAGCATAACATGTGATATTTCTAATTCATTAAAATTTTGTAGATTTTTTGGTTTGGTGGACATGGAAATACATAACACTATAATATAATGTAATATAACATGAAATCAATCATAAGGTGTTTTTATTTCCTTTAAACTGTAGTGTTTGTTTATCACAGACCACCACAGTCAAAGATCCTGAGAGAAGATAGCAACCACGTGATGTATGTGAGTGGCGTGGTCGAGGTGGAGGTGAAGAATACAGAGGAGGCGTACGAAATCATTGCTAAGGGTATGTTTTGTTACATAGCTGTGTGCACCTTACATCATCTATCGAAACAAGACTTTTTAAAATAAAAAGGTATCTTTTTACAGTAAAATTTTGTTGATAAATGCAAAAAAAATTAGATACTGTTTTTACATGACAAATATTTATATGTCTAACTTATATTTGTGCATGTAAATTGTTATCATTTAAGCTATCGAATAGTTTAACTAGACTAAATCAAGCACGTAGGGGATTCAGGGTTTGCCTGGCAAACAGCCCGGACTTGTGAGGATGGTTCAAAATATGATTTTTATTCACGTTATATCTCTCCACGGAGCAGGTCAGAAGCGGAGGAAGGTGGCTCATACTGTGCTCAATACGGAGTCGAGTCGTAGTCACAGCGTCTTCAACATCCGGCTGGTGCAGGCTCCACTTGACTCCATGGGGGAGGAAGTGCTCCAGGTATGACCTTAGCTGCCTTCCATGTTCATAACCCAATACTATGTGTATGCCTCCTTTATGTAGAGCACCAATTAACACAAGTCTAAAGTGGATTCTATGCCAGGTGTTACCTAATGCATCAAGTTTATCAACTGATGACACTGGGATCGAAACCATCTCATTTTTTCCTTGTGTACAAAATACAAATGAAATTGCTAGCTATTGTATTTGTGCAAGGAAGATTTCTGGACAATATATGTTAATGTCCAGTTAATAACATGGAAGGGCTGTAGAGCATCAGATTCTTAGTCGAGAGAACATGGCTAGGTTTGAATCCTGTGCTGTCATATTGAACATTGGGCAAGTTGCTCCAGTTCACATGGTTCTTTGAGTGAATACTTGGCTATATGCAATGGTGGATACTTGTAATAGAAGTCTGTGCATTAATTCGAATAAGGATGACTGGTTCAGAGAAGTTAACAGTGTCTGAGTGAACAGGTCTGCCAGGGAGTTTTAGGTTGGTTAGGCAGGCATGGATATTGTACGAGAGGCTTGGATATTGTACGAGAGGCATGGATATTCAGTACTCAGTCATGGCAGGCATTTGGTCTAAAAAAACCTGGTTCCCAATTTTGGGGGCTATATCCCCCCGTGAATCGGAGAATCACGTTATTGTCGGTCTCGTCTCAATTTGGTATGCAAAAGAACTACTGCAGACGACAAGCACCCTGGCAGTGACCACCCTCAGTGCCAACATAAAAGGGTTGGCTTGGTGTACATGTTCTGAAACGATGAATCCTTATAAAACAATCACGCTGTAACAACAATATATACAGACTAGTCAGTTAATGCCGAGTGCTGAAAACAACTACGAGACAGCCTCAGATTTTGTGACAAATGCATTGTCTGTGACAAGTGAACTGTAGACATTGTGATGACGTTGCAGGACAAAGAGAAGATAGTTGTGAGTCAGTTTGCTCTGGTTGATCTGGCTGGCAGTGAGCGCACCAACAGGACAGGCAACTACGGGGAGAGACTGAGAGAGGCTGGTAAGGATCTCTTTTACACGGTCAACATTGTCTAAAGTACGCTTTCTCAAAACTGGGTCAGGGTTAAGGATGTTTGATCAAGTACAATACAAAGGATAGTCAAACCTCCCTTTATGGTTATCTCTATCTAATACAACGTCGGGGGAAGTTTCTATAAGAGCAAACTGAGTTGAGCATATATGGTCATCTTACGAAGATTCAGGTAAGTTTTGCCTAATCCTGAGAGTACTTTGAAACTATCAACCTATCTAAAAGCACAATACTGAGTACATTAGTTGAAGTACATTTCGGTTATAATAATCGACAGCAATTATATTATTCGGGTGCAAATTATCCCGAAATCTGGCATTCCATCTTCATCACATTATCACCATGTGAGACCGTCTTCAAAAATCACAAGGAATCTTTTCAAGGTTTTATCTCGCACTCTGAACACTACTTATAGCTTAACTATTCTTGCAGTCATGAGCTCAAATCCCTGAGTGTTGAGGCACTATAATCATTATAAATTGAAGAAACGCATTAAAGTGTCTGAAGAAGCATATGCATGCGTTATTTTGTTCTTTAGTCAGTGCTGATATTCTGCTGTCAGAAATGTTATTTAATAAAATAAACAAATTAAGCATCAAGTGACCACTCAGACTTGTAGGGTTCACTCAGACCACAAGTCTTGTTGTTAATTACCATCCCTTGTCTCAGGTTTGACTTTGTGCCTCTTTCCTGTGCTGTAGGAAACATCAACCAGACACTGATGGTGTTACGGACGTGTATCGAGGCACTGAGAGACAACCAGAAAAACGGCACCAACAAGGTCTGGTGATACGTCTGTGTCGACAAAGTAGTGTCACTAATTGTGCTGGCATATGTATGTCAACATTTGCTTCCTAGATCTGAATAGAGTATGTATGTTGACTATTGTAAACAAATTCAATAGGTTAAGAATATTTACTGTTAGTTCTCAAGATGGATGTAAATAAATTGTTTAAACCAAAATGTAACATGAAATCACACTCAATCATTTCACTTTGATCCTGTTGAACACACACCTAGCAATAGACAATGGTCGATATTTGTATGCGGATACACTGCGCTGATATAGTAGTGTGGCTAAATGTATGTTATGTATCGTAGGTAAGTTGACATAGTGTTTGAGCAGATGTGCTGCTTTAGAAATATGATAATTACTGACAAAGACTAGACTAGAAATTATTTGTCGATATAATATCAGAATCCCTTGTCACTGCAGATGGTCGCTTACCGAGATTCTCGTCTCACTCATCTCTTCAAGAACTACTTTGATGGTGAGGGCAAAGTTCGCATGGTCGTCTGTATCAACCCACACGCCAACGAGTACGATGAAACCATTGTGAGTCAACAGCTTCTTTCTGTCATTTGTGTCATGTTGTCTAAATGACAATATAATTGACAAAACGTGCTTTATTAAAGAGCAAATGGTGCGTATTGTTTCACAAATTTTGTCCGCTCAATCTGGATCCAAAAGCAACATGGCATGCCATGATAGATTGCAAATATTTTCTATCCAACAATGTGAGCACAATTGCTTGTTACAGACTGATCTTGATACAGGATGGCAGCAGACTGGATTTATCATCTTCTAAATCTGGGCACTCTCACAGAGTCCTACCGAGGAATATTTATAAGGATGAAATCAGGAGTTTCAGAATCAGACCCCTTTAAAAATCAAAGCTTGATGACAGTAATATGTAAGAAGTTAGTAATCTCACCACTCGGGTCATCATGATCCAGTCCATAATACCAAGGTTCCATCTTACTGGGTATTTTGAATACCCACATACTGAAACACACTTTGGTACAAACACTTAGCCCCACCCTGCTGTTGATAGCCTAACCTAGCATCACGTGTGTGTGTGCCCCACAGCAAGTGATGCGCTTCGCTGAGATGACCCAGGAGGTGCAGGTGGCACGACCCCAGGCAACAGTCTTCAGGGGGCTGACCCCTGGCCGCAGGAGGCGCAACCAGGAGTACAAGGACGCGGTCAGTCAGGCCGCGGTCAACGGAGGTCAGTTCACACACCTGTGACAGTACAACTTGTGTAGTTCGAAATGCAATTTGTTAAATCATCTGTGACAATTGTGATTACTTTTACAGCATTCATTAGGGGATATACAACATCTAAAATGGTGTTTGAAAAAAATTACGGTTGATTTATTTCATATTCCAGTAGACTTCTATGGTTTTATTTCAGAACAAATTGCATTACCTTGCCACTTTAATTCACTACTTGCCATGATAGTAAGAATTTCATGCGTTTTCTGGGAAATTGAACATGCCATTTTGTTTTATTTTTCCAGTGGAGCCACCGATGTTACCCCCGATGATTGTATACACTTGGCCACCTTTCCCACCACTGCGTGTGAGTATATGTCACCGTACAGGTCATTATTGTTATACATTAAAGCATAACAAACTATTTTATGATGATCCTGTTTTTCTAACTGTTGAAACAAGTTTCATAGTAAAATAATGATATGGTTCAGATTGTTGCATTTTTCATTTTAACTTTATAATTATACGTACCAATATTTTTCTTCTTCGCCTTTTCCCACAAGATGGGGTCAGCAGCCCGAATTCTTGATTTCCAAAATGTTCTGTCCTGGGCATCCTCTGGGACAGAACATTCTGCAAATCAAGAATACACATACCAATATTATGTTCTGCATTATATGAGCTACATCATGAATAATGATTTATTGTTATATTTGTGACCCAAATTATGGTCATTTTATCAACTTCAACAAAATGAGTACGTGCATATCATACTCAACAGTATGGGTCAAATAACAGACAGCACATCTGTCTGGTGTGGGGTCTTGTGTCAAATATTTTGGAGAGTAAACATGATCTGTTTGTCAACTGCTCACATGAATGTATTTCTATGGTTCATTGTTGTTTTATTCTTCTAGTCGGCCGATTCATTTGAGAACAGCGGTCTGGAGAAATTGTCAGAGCTCTTGAGGGAGCGACAGCTACGCAGAGCTTCTCTCGTCTCTGATTATGCACAGAAAGGTAGGGGCAGCGTCACAGGCAGCTGGCTGCATATTAACACAATATGTCAGAACATCTGGATATGAATCAAACATCAAGTCCTTTACACTTGACATGTCACTACTACAATGGCTGCTCTCGTCACATTTGGTCTTTGTTACATTTTTCCAACTTGTGTTTCAATTTATTAAAAAAAATCTAGTTTAAAAGAAAGTTGGTTTTACCATTAAAATCATGACATACAGTGTTCTAGCACACTGCGATATATAGGTAACTCTTCAGCAGTTCAATGTTTACATCGCCATGCATATAAACAAACTATCCTTCCAAAAAAAGTTTCAAAACAGCTTGTGTTGTTCTCGTGTTATGATTTAAACATGGTTTTTGTATAAATATTGATTTTTGTGTGTAGTGATTTAACATTAATCATGTGACATTTACAGAGGAGAGGTTTCGCCATCGTCTGCTGGACGTAGACAAGGAACAGACGAGACTGAGGCTCCGTGTGTCGGAGCTCGAGTCTCAACTGAAGATGAGCGAAACGGAAGCTTTGAAAGCACAGAGACGACTGAAGGAGGTGGAGAAAGCCTACATCATGCTCCAGAAAACGGCGTCCATCTTCGAGAATGACCGACATCAGCTTGAGAAGGAGGTCTGTTGTTCTCTTCATTTGCCTCGCGTGAGACTGGCCTTGGTTTCTGTTCTGTTTTGTCCCCACAATTCATCTCATACTTCTGTCTACGCCAATCGTCTCCACTCTCCCTTATGTTTTGTTTTTGTTTTCTACGCCTCCTAATCATTCCATCACAGTTCAGATCTCGGTTAGTGCATCCTTTTCGCTTCTACTCCCCAAGGATCAGCTTTCCCTTCTGTTTTTCCATTCATTACATGTGTCCATCCTAAATGATCTACAAATGTGGCAATGTGAGGCTTGTTTCATGCTTGTTGTCCTTCAAGTTGGCCATCTTTTTATGTGATTAACTTTGTTCAGCATCTATGAAAATTAATAAAACTTCACATACTGCATACTTTGAAACCCACCTTACAAGTGGAAGAAGATAAGACAATTAATAAACTGCCAGAGTTACATACCACGTAGTAAATAAGTCTGACTCTGATAGTGATGTTTTGCTGTGGCAGCTGGATGAGAGGGAGTGGAAGATTCTGCTGGAGAAGACGGAGAAGGACCGACTGAGGCAGGACTACCAGGCCAAGCTGACACTGACCGAACAGACCTACAACAGACAGATCGTAAGAGACACATACTAGACCTACAGCAGTCATAGAACACATCTACAACTGACAGGTCATACGTGACACTCACAGAACACATCTACAACAGACAGATCATACGTGACACTCACAGAACACGTCTACAACAGAAACATCATAAGTGACACTCACAGAACACATCTACAACAGACAGATCATAAGTGACACTTACAGAACACATCTACAACAGACAGATCATAAGTGACACTTACAGAACACATCTACAACAGACAGATCATAAGTGACACTTACAGAACACATCTACAACAGACAGATCATAAGTGACACTCACGGAACACATCTACAACAGACAGATCATAAGTGACACTCACAGAACACATCTACAACAGAAACACCATAAGTGACACTTACAGAACACATCTACAACCAACATATCACAAGTGACACTTTCACAGAACACATCTACAAAAGACAGGTCATAAGTGACACTCACAGAACACATCTACAACAGAAACACCATAAGTGACACTTACAGAACACATCTACAACCAACATATCACAAGTGACACTTTCACAGAACACATCTACAAAAGACAGGTCATAAGTGACACTCACAGAACACATCTACAACAAACAGATCATTAGAGACATAAAACAAACAGTTCATTAGAGACATAGAACAAACAGATCATTAGAGACATAGAACAAACAGTTCATTACATTCAACACAACAAACACTAGTTCAATTACATGCAGCATTCCATTGCTTTAATGAATGAAGCAAATACTGTCAAATAGATTGTTTATGAAAATAATGTATTTGAAATCTGTGTAATGTCTCGTAGTTATTAAATTTCAGTTATTATATTCATTTAACAATGAAAATATAAATAGGGTGACATAAGACACATCAAAAGTGGAGATCCAGTCTTACAAGCCCTGTCTGCAACGTGATCTCAGAATAACACCTGGATTTGTTATAATCTAACTATGTATGACCCCCGTCTAGACACCAAGCACCAAATGTCTCAGGGAATAATCTGTTACAGTTCGGATGAACATTTACATTAACACCCTTATCTATACAACATTATTTCAGGGAATAATCTATCACAGCTCAGAAATAAACTAACACCCTTATTTATGCAAAATTTGTCATACATACATTAGATGGCCATAAATTACTTGTTCATAATTGTTTACTGTTTTCGTGATTAATCCAAGGAGAGTTAACCAGTTGAAGGTGTCTCGTACAACTTGAATTAACACCAACAAAGTTCATGTTTGCATCATTTCTTAATTAATACTCTGAGAAACTCCCTTCTCTCTCCCTTTACTTAAACAACTGTTTTTATAATTTCACTTTTGAAGACAATTTCAAAATGTTATCAATTGATTTTGTTTTACTAGTTTTTGTTTTAGGTTAGTCATTTTGCTGAAATTACTATTTGTAAAGTAATTTTTTAAAATAATTTTTCTTCCTCGTTATTTATATTTTTAAATGTTTTAGTGACAGTATTTTAGTTATATTTTATTTCTGCATTTCCTGGTACACCGTGATAGGTATATGTGCACATGTTTGTAAAGCACCTTGATCATGTACTATATCAGTATTGTATTAATATTCCCACCCACCTGCTGCAGGACGCCACAAAGAGACGCATCAAGGATGAGAGCAGTGCCAGACTGCGACAAAAACAACAGAAACTCGACATGCTCAAGAACATCATAAACGAACGTGACAGCGAGCTCGACAGCATGTCGACCGCCAGCAGCGTGTCATCAGCCCCGAACACACTGCCACGTCGTGCTCACACGCGGGTGTACACCGAGCCTAATCTTGCGGCGTACTCCGGACGACCCCCAGTAACGCCACGAACAACCCCACATCGCCCCGCAGTCAGTGTGTACTCACAGCAGGGCATGACCAGACGACTGACACGGGCACGTTCTCCGCCCCCTGTGAAACCAGTAAGAATGCGATGACTTAGAACTGTTTACCTCTAATGGGGAACCTACATGATTGTTGGGGGGCGCTGATATGCAACTTGGGTCGGTGACGTAATCGTTTTCTTTTTACGAGTGCATACCATTTAATTTTGTTTCAGTTTCGTTGAGATCTTTTAGTCTCCAACTGTTGTAACTATAAGGCATATCTACAACAAATGTTAAATGTAAAGAATGTAATGAAGTAATGGGATGTTGGCGGTTGATGGAATGCGGTCTGAGCTGCATAGCACTGATTAGTACTGTAGGGTAATTCCCCATTCACATATTTTTGCTTGATTTCTCAATGCAAATGGTATCAGGGCAAAACATGACAAAATCAAACCCATGTGACATTTCTTAATATAGGATATAGAAATCTAATTGTGATTATAGTTGCTTTCAATAGCAAGCAGTCGCACTGATTGGATTCTCATAGTTTACCTATATCGTATTCATTCTATTAAGTATGTTTTAACAAAACTTCTTACATATCTGCAGCAACAACAAAATGGTAGCATCATGTAGTGACACTGATGTCATTTTACTGTTTCATGTGTCACCAACCAGGTGGAAACATTCAAAATTCCAGTGACATATAAAATCCAAATTGAGTTTAGCTTTGTGACTCAGTGGTTAGAGCTTCGGACTCTCGACTATGAGAACATTTGTTGCAGTGTCAAACAGTGGGCAAGTTTGTTCACCCTACATTGCCTCAGTTCACTCAGCTGTATGAATGAGTACCTGTTATAATGACAGTGGTGGACATTTGTGAGGTTTTTTAAAAACAAAAAAATTATTTATGAAAGCCTTGATACATTATAGTGTATAAAATATTAACATCAGTCTTCTATCGTAATCAGTTAGCTTTCCTTGATAATGTTGGTATTTTGTAAGGTAATGTGTCCAGTGTACTTATTGTCCCTTTGTATTCTTGAAACCATGGTTAATAGATTTGATACATGATTCTGTTTCATTGTAGAAACCAATGATGAACACTCGCTATCACCGAAGGTCAAGGTCAGCTGACATATGGCTCGAACACCGACCTGAAGGCACCGTTGAAACGGGTATAACCAGTTTTAATATTCTCAGTGGATATCAATGTCAGTTTGCATTAATGTACTCAATGTACAATACATTTCCAAACTTTTCTTGTTTACCATTTGAGTTATATAGTCAGTAAGATGTGTGCACACATATATTCGGATGGGTATATAAATAATATAAATATGTATGAGTATACAGTTACAGTATATACAGTGTATAGAATAGGAGAGTCTTGCTTCTGATAATTAAATGACACATGGCAAAGTCCATTTTATTAGTTTGTGAAGCTATTACCATTAAATTTTTTCTTGTAACATTACCATGGCAGAAATAAAATTATATCAAATTAATCATAGCTGTTGTTCCCAGCTATGAAAAAGAAATCTTACATTGAAGGACAAAAAATGTAAATTGGCTTAGCACTTCAAAGCTGAATGAAACAGATGTGAATTTGTTCCAATTCAGTTAGGAATATTCGCTACCATGCTGACTCTGGACTGCACTTCCTGACAACATTAGATCAACAGAAAACATTATTACATTGCGCCATCACCTGAAAACCTGTCTGTTTTTATCTCTCCTATCCACTATAGCTTCTTAGCAGGCCCACCCAATTGTTGACAACCTTTTCACTGCCATTTACTACGACAATGTTGAATCGACAGGTTTTGTTGCGTCACTCAGCTCAAATTCTGGAGATATCTGCACCATAGAAGTTATTTATTTATTATTATTCATGCGAGACATTTCTGCAGGCACGCTACTGCAGCCAAAGATGAAAAAGAAGCGTTCTGTGACACGCCTAACAGCAAAAGACACACAGAAGTCATCTAAATACGTCCTGACACACCAGGAGGTCGACTCTGATGGCGCCGTCACCACCAGCCTCGTCAAAGTAAGGTCTCAGGAAGTGATGCAAAGTAATGATTTAGAATTAACCGTTTTATGGATACCACAAATTTCACCTGAGTATTTGGTTGCTATTGCCTGTTCTAACAACATAGCAACCAGGTGAAATTTTCTTTATTTTAGAACCGTTATCTAAAAGTGGAAGGAAGACTATCATGTACTGATAATTACTTGGCACTTACAGAAACTTTACATACTTATGTGTACCTAATTTTTTTATTTAGACCTAAGACATGATATTCTTCTTGTGGTTATTTTATTTGTTGCCTCCTGAAGACATTTTGACAATATTGTTCAATAAGTTCAAGCAGCTGAATCTATTTTCAGTATTCAAACTTCCATAATTACACCGAATTTTTATTGCCATTTCTTTACCACAAAATGTGACATTTTCAGGGGTCCATGGTCCCTACCGCAGGTGGAGGCACCTCGGTTGTCTTCAATGATGTTGAGACTTTGCAGCAGATTTCTCCAGGCGACAGGTGTCTAATTGTTTCAGTCTGCATGCGTCAGTAGAAACTGCATGTTTTGTTGTGTTACCTCCTATGCCTCTGCACACATGCACAATTTGAAGTACTTCTGCCAGTTTGTTTCACATTTTACACTTTGAAACATTTGACATTGTGAGAATGGCCAAGTTCTTGACCAAGAGTGATGGCATGTCAGTGCTTTCATTGGTCAATAATACTTTATAATGATATTTTATTTGGTAAAATAATACACTTGATGATCGACTACTGATACTGGTTGCTTGGTGTGGCCATGATATACTGTAATGTAGTGATATTATGAGGTAACACAACTCGTAGAACTGTATAGTTGACATTGTGGTGACAGGTGGTGCATGCTCTTTGCCTCACGCACATAGTTGTCTGGTGTATTGCAACACATGCTATAGTTGAATTGTTTGTTCCATCATTTGCACCAACGATCTTATAGTCAGACTTACAACTGACACCAAGAAATTCATCATTTGCCTTTATCTTCCCTAACCTGAACATGAAATCTGCTACGGAAACAAGAAACATTCTGTTTGAGATATATTTTATTGTAACACAAAATTTCTTTTAATTAAAATATTGGTATGTTCTTGTATGCAAAATGTGATGTGTCAAGAAATATGTGGGTCAATACACTTTTTTAAAATGAAATCCAAATGTTACAATTATGTGGTGATTCGGCATAATGCTTAACGTGAGAAGTTGCTAATAGGTTCACATGATGGAATAATAAGACCTGCTTCACTTTGACTTTCAGCAGATTAGCTTTGCTTCATGTGTGGCTTTAATAGTTCTGTTGTGGATGTTTCCAGGGCGACATTGTCGTCAATGACAGTGGCGGGCTCACTGTCTTATTCACCGACACGGAGATGCTCTTTAATTTCCCCCTTCTGCCTCCCCTTCCCCACCACCCTAGCCCCTTTTGTTCCCCCGATTCCTCTCCCGTTTCACACACTCAAAGTTCCATTTCTTCACAGAGGTACTATGCTAAAAAATGTTGTGAGCTTTTAAGACCTGGTTTTCTGTTGGCGACATTTTCTTTTCACTGTTGATTTTAGTGCTTTTATTTATTTTCTTTCTGTCAGAGTTTTGATTGTTTTATGTTTTGTTGCTGATAGACACAAATACTGTGTAACTAGGTAAGCTTGGAAATATTGGCCCTTTGATTAGGTGTCTATAGTTTACTACAAGATCGACTAGTGCAGCCAAATTGGTCAACATTTCAGGCATTGACCAATCACTGAGGTGTTCATAGGACGATAGGTCACAATGTTGGATTATATAATCAGACCAAAATGGCTGCTTTAGCCAGTCTTTTGTGTAGGCATATTGGCTGTACTATCTGACCCACTGTAATGATTTCATTAAGATGAATACCATTGTGTATTATATTTATGCTCTACATATCAGGGAAATATAAATTTGAATCAGTTTCTTTTGGCTGTATATCTTATTACGCTTCATTCCTTGGTTTTCGCTCTTTGTCAGAATGTAACATTTACAGTCACTCTGCAGTGTCTGTGCTTAACTTTTTCACGCATGCCTGTTTCAGTTATTAATATTTTCTCTAATCATTTGGTTTTGCTTGTCGTATAGAAATAATCTAAGTCACTTGTCTAACTTCATTGTCATGAATGAAATTTCAATTATTCAATGCATAATTCTGGCATTTCTGAAGTCGATAAATGCATGCGTCGAGAATATCTGCTACTCATTTAAAATTAAACTTTGAACAATGTAAATACATGGAATTTGGTTGAACCTGATAAATTGTCAGTCAAATATGTTGTCCTTTAAACTTTCATAATTTGTAATCAATTGGTAAGTGGACTCATTGGACCGAACATTTTCGATGTATTATTCTGTAACAATGAGATAACTATTGAAGGGTTTCTGAGTGAAAATGTGATAAACATCCATTTGGGTCAAATTTAGTAACCAAAACAGACACTTCAGCCCTTGTTATTAACTGTTATGATTGTAATTAAAGCATTCCAATGTTATGTGTCAAGTTTCATTTATTCTCTAAGGACAGCCCTTCACAATTTTTTCATTTCATTTTTCTTTGACAATTTTTTAAATACACTTAATATCTACTATATTTAATTTCTGGTACACGTGACAAGATGTATGACAAATATCCTTCTTATGACAATAAAGTGAATTGAATACTATTGAATTGAATACTGACTTTGTGAAATAATGAGCTATTGTAACTCTATGATCAATAGTATTTTCATTTGTAAATAATACATTGATTGAACTATTGCATGACATTAATGATAATTCTGAAAGTGTCGTATTGCAGGAAGCGAAAGTCAGAAAGTCTGCGCCCTGAGGACTTTGATGGAGAATGGACAGATGTGGAGACAAGATGCAAGATTGGCATTGAAGGCCATGGCATTCCAAAGTAAGACCTCTGTCTGTCTGGGCTACATTGTTACATGATAGATAGAAAAAGAAAGTTGGTTTTACATTCACGTTATCGTTGATAAAAAGAAAGATGGTATCACCGACTGCTATCGATGTTTTTCAGATGCTTTCATAAGAGCCACCATAGAAATTTTTATTGAACTCATTTATCCTGTGCTGTAGAAGACAAAGAGAAAGAATGCATGGTTATTTAAAATGTATCGCTGTATTGTAATAATAATTTTATGTACAAATTTATTATCACAGATATGGTGATATGTTCCTACTGGCACGTGGCTGCACCTATATTGTTGTCTGTGTTGGTTTCAGGAGACCGAAGCAGTCAGCAGTTTGAGAGCACAGCAGATGATCTTCATACCTCACGAACATTATATTACTCCCTCACATTGAAACAGACATCATGTGATTGCAGACAGATACAATTGCCCACGATCATGCTTTTGCGATTTATATAGAAATCATGCAATATGCTTTGTATATTACACATATGCTAACTGTTGTAGATTCGCAGTCAATGCAATTAGTTTTCTTGGCAGCGTTTTACTAATTATAACTTTTATCATGTGCTGTTCCAAGCGGAAGATATATTTGATTAATAATATAAGCTAGAAAAAACTGCAGAAGAGAAACAAGATGACTAAACAACAGCTGCATCATGTCACTTGTTTATGATGAGTCTACACGTATTATCATAATCTGTGCAAATGCGGGATACATAATTTGCTATAACATGTGCTAGCTTGTAGAAATAACTTTCATGCATGTTACATTCGTGAATTTGGTTTGTAATTTTAGTTAAATTATTACTTTTATAAACTTGTTTAAACGATCATATCAGGAATGTGATTACATAAGATCTGCTGTTGGGAAGTCGCAGAAAGTAACTGCTGAAAATGAATGAGGATTGCCTGAGATGTGAGAATGAGATGTGATATATATTGGAAAGTTCAAGAGAGTTGGAGAGTTCAAAGACTGCAAAATGTATGGCTAAACTGGTTTTAAGTTATCTTTCAATGACAACTGATATATCTTAGTTTATGGTTACAGGATTTGTTGTGTTAATAATTGTCAGGTCAGTGATCTTACTTTGTTGTCACTGTACCAAGACAAAAAGAAGTATTTTATTAATACAACAGTGGAATGAGTGGATTAGCCTGACTGGATCAATATCCAGTCTGTTTTCATTATTTTATATTGTGTATTCTTAGTAAGTGGCTGTAACCAAATAATTACTTGGCTGGGCCTAGAGGTTTATTTGGCAGTACCCAGAACTACCCTCCCATTTAAGTGGTTCATTTGTACATATTATTTCCTGTAGTAATGTTAGAAAATAAAATTATTTTTAAAAGGCACAAAATACTTGTCAAGTTCAATTGTTGCGCAAATGTCCCATTATAACGTATTTCAACATACACTGCATGTCACAATGGTACTTTAAAATTTATAGTTTTGTTTGTTATTGATGAATGCAATTTATATATTGCTCACATTTATGCATCGTTGCCAACACAACTAATATAATCAGGTTACATTGTACTATATAACTGAGTAAATTATGAAACATTACAAAATAAATCCCCTCACTGATGTTCTACTTCAAATGGGGTTGTGTTGCACGGTTGGAGATTTTGGGAGAACCTTAAGAGGGTTGCTGGTGTATATCTAGGATTGTGGAGCATGTGTCGGATTGTGTCGTTTACTTTTTGCGTATGTTACAAGTTTATTTAACATTATATATAACCCGAGTTTTATCTATTAAAAACTTGATAGAAACCGAACTGCTGAGAACTGTGTAAAATAGAGGTTAAGGTTTGCAATATAGTAGCATATACCAACAATAGTTTGTTGAAAATAAATTAATAATATGGTTTTAAAATTAGAAACGAATGGTTGGACTCGCGTTATAAAAAAAACGTCTCTTTGGAATAAGGGCGTTAGCATCTTCCGCGGAGGCGTAGGAAAACAAACTTCGCCAGAAGGCGACGATCGGTTATGCGGCCGGTGTCGTTTAGTCTGCCCAGTTGCCGCTTATTAGAATTTGGCCAGCGCCGGTCATCAGCCACGTGAACTTCCAGAGCATTCGCGGCAACGTTTGCAGACTCCTACATAAACGCCAAGCGGCTGACTGCACGCCGCATTACGAAGATCACCGCGGTTGCCAGACGCGGCGTATCGATCGTCTTGGCTTGGCGAATGGTGGCGGTGGTGAGACAACTATACGGCGGTCATTCCATCGACAAATAACGGCTGGATCCGAGAGTAGTCGCCAGAAAAATTCTGAACATAGTTCATGGTAAAAGACTGCATGCGTATGTGTGTGCCACTTTCAAAAAAAGGAACGTGCTTTCGTTTCCAACGCGATAGCCGGTAGCAGCGTCGCCCATACAATGAGAGCTCCAAGAGCGTATTGATCAGTCTGCTTACCGTAATTTGTTTATATAAGCCAGGCCGTCGCAACGGGGCGCTGGCGTGTGAGTGGACTTAGTATGCCTAACGCATAACAGTTACTACAATCAACACAGCCTAGCCGTCCATCGTGGTGATATTCTCCAACATGTTGAACCACGCCGTGGAAAGGGTCTTACAAGCCTACAATGACGCCGTTGCATCACTCTTTCTGCTAGCGGTGGTTGTGTGTGTGCTCTACCTCACTACTAGGGTATTTCACTTGACCAGCAAAACGACGGCTCCAGAATTATTCTACTGTGAATCGGATGTCAACAAGAAAATCATTGATGCTTGTCCATTGCTAAAGAAAGTGTAAGTAAATAATTGAGTTGATTATGCCAATAAAAAATATGTATTAAGTGTTACTTATTATGGTGATCATAGACTCGTAACAAATTTTCAAACATCCCTACATGTATGTACCAATGTATTTTGCATTCATTTGAGAATGATGAACAAAGAAAATCTAGAGGGATATGGATAGGAGTGGAGAATGAGAGGAAAGGGTTGAGGGGAGTGAAGAACGGCTTGTGGAGACAACAGTGTAAGATCAGTAGGGGCTGGAAGAAAAAAATATATAAAGGATCATTAAATATAGTGAGGCGCCACCCCCATCCCTGTTAGAATGAGACACAATAGGAGAATAGCAATAACATTGCATTTACTGAAATATGATATGGGTATCAGTGTATATGTGACTAACTACAAGCTAATAAGTGCAAACAAATAGTGTAATGTGATGCAAGAGGAGTGGTAAATTGTAATATATTTCAGATTGATAAATGTTACTTTTGTATAATATAAAAAACTATATATAGCTGCTTTTTCTATGCAGATTGCCATATATTCAGTCTAATGACGTAACAGTTTACTATGCATAATTCACTGGCAAAGGACACGCACTAGAGTACAATCCAATTAGCACAGGTAAACAATGCACACTTCAGAAATCCAATTTACCTTCTTTGCCATTTATATCCAGAATATGAACCTGTACACATGCAAAAGTACACATGCATGCGTATGTGCACATACACGGACTCTCCCGTAATTAATTTTAATGATTGCAAAACCGATAAGTTGTGTTGCTGAATACTGGACACTGGAGTGGACATTTGCTATTTATATCCCACACCACAGGGTCAGCATTCACCTGGTAACTTGGGTAAAGTCCAGGGCTTAGGTTAATAATATAGAGTAAACAGAATGAATCCCACACTTCTCTTATTTCACACACCCTAGCTTACGTAATGCCCTATGTTTAACCTTCAACAGAACAAAATGCTATACAGATATGTAGCCAATTTGTATTGTTTATGATTGTATGTTGACATGTTTACATAACAGTGGGAGCATAGATTTTAAAAATCACACATCTTTTTTGCTGATTGTTATCTAGTGTATTTTAAAACCAAATGCTAATTTGTTTTGCCCAGGGCAGTATATACCTGTTAAATTGCATTTTTTTGTTAGATTTTTTACCTTCTGTATGGTTATAATTTATTCTTGTATGACCTACCTAATCATTGTCATGGACAAAACTATGTTTCAACCATTGATGGCAGCCACACTATGGAAATAAATAGATCAACATTTACTACATGCATGTAAATATAAAAACTGCAGTTGAATAATTAGTGAAAATTTGGGAATTTGAAAACAAATAACGAAAACTGTCATAACAATGGTATGTGTGGTGACCTCACTATATAAACCAGTCATACACAGGTACTGTGTTCACAGGTACAAGCCGCCACCCTTATGGGGCAAGAGTGGACACATACAGACCATCCTGTATGGGACAATGGGGCGCATCAATTCACCCTTTCCCAGTGGAGTCAGGCACAGTATCATTATGTCGGACAAGGCTACGCTGACCTTTGACATCTTTGAGCCTGAGAACCCTCACCCAGATGGAGGTATGGACAGTCAGTGTGCATTTGCAGTACATAACAGTCAGCTGACCTAGTGATTCTCAAGTGGCTCATTCAGATTTCAATAAAAAATACCTTCAGTTTATAATGGAGGAGGAAAATATGTCTATCCTCAACTCCAGATTGTTTTGGGAATGTCAATCGAAATCATAGCATTGTGTACTATTATTGCATCATTGAATCACATTTGATGTTTTTAGTCATGTTTGGGACCCCATTATTATTGCCATTTGCCAATGAATAACAAGCTGAAAGAATCACACATGTATGTCTGCATTTGGGAACCATACTGTTAGAAGATGCCGCCATAAATGATATTGTTATTCAGCCAATATCAGTCTATATGCATTCCCAAAATAAAAAAGCATATTGAGCTAACTGCAATCCTTCGACAAATGTTCACAAATTCATCAAGGGCACTCCATATTATACATGTCTGGTGTATATCGTGCATAAGTTTACAGATGTATGTAACAGTTGTAACTACACATCCGTAGTGTATTAAATTAGGTTTCAGTCTATCCATGGAGGACTGGACTAGACAATGAATTGTGTATTTCAAATTAATGGCCACAGCAGCCAGGCCAACACATCTCTGGGGAACCTTAAAGTGAGTAGTTTTAATGCCCCAAAGGTATTCAGAAATTCCAACCAAACCCTGGATGATTTTCAGCAAATAAATTACCTCCAACTCAATTACACCTGCCCCAGCTGCCACTGTTTGTTATCATAAATACTGTTTTAGGTGACCAAAAAAGGGCATAAGCAAGAGTAATACATCTGAGTTTTAAGCAAATAAACTGTTGTAACGTGATATAATATATATATATATATATATATATATATATATATATATATGCCTCATAATTAAGGCTACCCTGGGACAGTCCTCATGCCATCTTTGTTCAGGTGACCTCAGTTGTGACATGTAGCTGTGTCCAGAGTGAAATTTATTTTTGGTCAATGTCAAGTGATCTGCAAAATCAATATAAACAAAAAATTTTGTTTTTAAGAAATCTATTTCCTAAATGTTAGCTGTAGAATGTAGAGCTCCGTGTCGCTCAGGGATCACAAGCCACACTACAAAATTACAAGGCCAACGTTTTCATTTCATTTAAGTGACAACTTGGACGAAATTGAACCCGGTGTTTGTTCACGTCGATCGACTGGGTAAAAAAAACAATTGTACAATTGGTACGTGGCAATGCAACAATGCTATGCATGTTTCAGTTGTTTGATTGTTTGCCTTTGCCATATTTTTTGTTTGATAGGACAAACTTGAGTGTGTAGGGCATACTCATATAGCAATGTTAAACACTTGAATCATTGCGTTAATTATTGTAACACATTGTTTATATTGTGTGGTGCTTGGCATAATTTCATGTATAAACATCTCATATTAAATATACATTTAACCAATAAATTTAAATACTTATGGGCAAATACTTATGAATGTCCACATTAGAGAGGATGTTCACCCGTTGGTAGTTGTGTCAAGATGACGTCATCTGTATTGATGACAGATTACAACATATCTGTGAACATGTAAAAAATACATTTGAATATATGTTAACAAGAATTTTAGTGAAAATGCTCAAAACAGTATATTATTAAAGACAGCTCTCGTGGTCCTTCTACATCAACTAATAAAAAGTAAGGATAATAACAATAATTATTATTTATCATAATTATAATAATAAAACTAAGACCATTCTTATAAGTACCTTTCACATACTTTATCTTACTTGTAATCATGCCTTTTGCCACTACTTAACTATGGAAATCGCCAGCATTTCTAACTTTTGACACTTGCCAGCAAAACTTCAGTATTATTATCTGCTGTGTAATAAAAATAAATCGCCATTATTAGGGTGACACTGTTTTGCGGTGCTCGGTTTAAATGTACTCAGGCATATTCAGACCACGAGACAGGCTCGGGTAGATTCGGGTGTTCTGACAATGGGAGTGTTTAAGAAACACTGTCGCAGTTAATTTTTTATTTATAGTTATACAATTTGTTTACATTCCTTTTCCATTTATCTCAACATTGATGTTGACATTTCAGAGGACTGTACCCTGTTGGTGTGTCCAGGCATTGCCAACAGTAGTGAGAGCATGTACATCCGCACGTGTGTCCACTACGCCCAGAGTCAGGGCTTCCGTGTCGCTGTGCTCAACCACCTTGGGGCCTTGAAGGATGTCCCCCTTACCTCCCCTCGCTGCTTCACTTACGGTGAGAAGTACTCGCTGTCAAGTTATCTGGTCTTTATTCACTGATACCAGCTAAAATATCCATCTTCTGAAGACACCGAAGATGGCACTCTGGAGTGTTCATGTTGGACTCATGTTATGACATTATATTTAGCAAAGTTTTCAGCGTGTGCAATTGTTGTTTTGAATCTATTACTATGAGCTTTAGAATGATTCATTGAAATATATTCTGTTTTTGTTAAGGTATACTTTAAAGAAACAATGTTTTCAGAAACAAGGTGCTTTTGAAACATGTTGTCTTTTCAATCTTTAGAATCATGTATTAGTTTTGTGTTGTTTGTTGAGGAAAATAATGTGGACATTGAAAGGTATGCTTTTCTGACAAAATCCCTACATTGAGGTAATGTCATCTAGACAGCTATTTTTGGCTTATGCGCATAATAAGCCTTTGCAACTGAACTGGTCCGCTGTGAGGGTCATCTGTGTGGTCACTGACTGTGCAGGTAACACGGAGGAGTACGGGCTGATGCTGGACAAGGTGGCCCAGTTGTATCCAGACTCTGTCCCCATTGCCGTTGGCTTCAGCATGGGCGGCAACATCATACTCAAGTATCTCGGCGAGAACAAGGAGCATCAGACCAAAGTTCTCTGTGCACTCTGTTGCTGCACTGGCTTCGACATCGCCCTGTGAGTTGAGCGGCTTTTTGTTATATTTTGCTATTTTCCATCCATTGTATTTGAAATTGATTTGATTTTCAGTTACATCGATTATCGAATTGGTCAAACCGACTGATATTCAGTTGATTGATCCATAATGCAGTGGTTTGCTACATCACAACCAGGTTGATCAATATGAGCTCCATCAAACTTTTCCATTTTCTAATCAGTTGAAGATGGTTATATGAATAATATTGCTGTTGTTGCATGATATCTAGGTCAAACCTTCTCACATATGCTCATCCCTTTATAAAAATGCCTGTTTTTCTTCATAGAAAGACAGCTCATTACCAGATTTTCAAACAAAATATGAAATGGAATGTGGGAATGCCCAATGTGTTCAGCATCCATTTTTCATGGATTGATGGATATGTTGCTAATCAATCACATAGTGTTTAGCCAGTTTCGTTGGTGTCACCTCCGAAGCAACAGAAACTGTTGACAATGACGTAATAGTTAACAGATTTGAGAAATTCTTCGATCAAATCATCTTGTTGCCATTTCAAACATTGGGCAAAATCGTTCATGCCACCATACTCAAATTCACTCGGCTGCATGAATGGATGTCTGGTGATAGACAGTTGCAGTGGACAAATCGTCTTTGTGTAGTAGTAATTGCTGTGTGACTGAATACTTCCCAGAGATGTTGCTTGCCATTAGTGAAGTATCAAATGTTTTGACGATTTATCAAAGTTGCTTTGTTACTTTACTGTTGTCTTCTTGTGTATTTCTGCCAGCGCGCAGCCGTTCCTTCGAACCTGGGAACACCTGCGTCCCATGTACATCTGGGCCATGACTCAGCACCAGCAGATACTGCTGCGGGCCCACCGCGATATGGTGTTTGGTCACGAGGCAAAGGAACAGTTTGGTGAGTTTGACGAGGAGAAGATCTTTGCGGCGACGACAATGATCGAGATCGACGAGCTGTACAGTCGACGCCGGGCCGGCTTCTCATCCGTGTACAAGTACTACGAGTGGGCCAGCTCCGTCCACTACATGCACAATGTGTGTACATAGTACATATACACTTTGTATCATTTCAGTAATTACATAAAGTCTGTATCAGGATTCGAAAGCATCCAGGGGGTACTGGTCATTTGCAGGAAGTTCATGGAAGTGGTTCACTTGAAAATGACACAGCAAGACCATGCTGGTCATGAGAGAGATTTACAGTAAAACTACACCGTGTTCATTATGTTACTGATATACATGTATTTGTCTATCTGATTGTTTTGTCTACTTTTTTGGGTTAAAAGTTCAATTTTTTTAACATTGTATATAGCTTTTGTTAAACACAATTTTGCAGTTACTATACAGTCAGCATGTGTGAGTGCATGCATGCGTGCATGCTGGAGGTGTAGTGCTTCCAAACTTGTGTTAACAGTGTGTTAACTTACATATGTATAATATATTGGATGTGCCTAGTAAGTGTGCACAAAGATTGGTAATAAACAATTAGTTGTAGTTTAATGGTATCAAAAACATGGTATCTTAGATTCAGGGCGCTGCCATCTTGAGGCACAGAACCACTGATGTAAGCCAAATCATTTACATCACTGGCGCATTGTTGGAAAAGGCAAGGATTGGCAAAATCTTCGCTAAAAATTGTGATAGCGATGTAAGCAATCCGCGACGTACTGGATACATCAAATACCTTTGGACAGACATAGGATGTTCGAACGTGCATGTGCCAGTGACGTAATTGTTTTACGTTGCTGGCGCATAAGTCTCAAAATAGCAGCACCCTGAGTCCAACATGGAGTGTTTCTGGTAAAATTATACTATAATTAATTGTTTATTAACAATCTTTGTGCACAATTAATATGCAATATAGTATACATATGTAAATAAATGCTGTGAATCTCTCACTGACTGGAGTATCCCTTTAACTTAAGAATATTATGTTAATTAGTGTAAAATCATCACCAATTCATGTTTTTTTCAATAAGAATTATAACACCAAACAATCATTAAGCCTGCATAGCTAAATGCCTTCCCCTGGAATGCACTGACTGACCTGTTGAGATCAGTGATGCCACTACCTGTATACACTATACAGACACTAACCCTGCTGAAATATCTGTACACCCCCCAGTACTGGATGTTTGTGATGTTTTCAATTTTGGCAGTTTTTTGCAATGCAAATTATGTAATATGTCTGCAACTGACTCGTGGACAACTTACATAGACTGAATAATCACAGAAAAGACTAAAGACTTTGTGAAGAATTTATTAATGTTTATCTAACTTCTGGTAAAAAAAAAAACTAAAACCGGGAAGGACCCTTAATCAGTGGGAAATAAAAGACAAAATTATAATAAATCAACTCGTGAAGGCCCAACTTTGCACGAAGACACAAAGCAACGTGGAGGAAAAGTTTGAGATACAAAACAGCCATGTCATATGTATCTGTTTTACCCTGTTGTTAATGTCCCCTGTGCCCTTGTGGTGTAGCTACACCCCTCTCCTTCTATTGCTCATCCAGCTTATCTTTTCCATGTTTCTCCCATCATCTTAAATTCTAGTCTCTGGCTATCTTCAGTATGATTTATCTGCCATGTGTTGACAACATTAATGCTGCTGTGTTATGTTTTATAAATAATTTTATATTGTAGATTGAGATTCCTATGATGATACTCAACACTGAAGATGACCCTATCGTTCCCAAGGAGCTCCTTGACCCAGCATATAAAATCGCATGTAAGTCACAAGTCACTGTATGTTTTACAGAGGACGGCATCACTTACATTCTTATGTTATATTATTTTGGTCTATAAAATTGAGTTATCCCCTAAATTACTCTTATTAACGGTGATCGTGTGTACTGAAAACACTGGTGGTGACGTATGCTAATTAAAAACATGTTAGCCACACGTGAATTATATAGCCATAAGTCAATGAGATAATTAATATTACAGGGCCACATTATAATACTTTCACGCCTACTAAGGACCTTCAACTTAGAAAATGGAAATTGATTTTCAAAATTTGGTACTTGTACTAAATTGTGTTGCAACAGCAGACAGGAACCAGTGGACTAGTTCAAGTCATGTTGAACAAAAGAGACAGGAACCAGTGGACTAGTTCAAGTCATGTTGAACAAAAGAGACAGGAACCAGTGGACTAGTTCAAGTCATGTTGAACAAAAGAGACAGGAACCAGTGGACTAGTTCAAGTCATGTTGAACAAAAGTGAATTTGTAATCATATCTGAATAGGTATGATTGTTCACACATGTTTTCAAGTATAAAGAAAACAGTATTTAAATGAATTTTAATTGAATTTTTACATAAGATATTAAAAGTTATAATTGAAATAGATTTTTGCTACATGGAGTTGGAAATAATTTGCTGAATAGACATTGATATTACTATTGTTTGTATTTTCAGCAAGCCGCAGGGATGTCATCTTTGCCAAGACGCAACATGGCGGCCATCTTGGCTTCTTTGAAGGCGGTCTCGTGTATCCGGACACGATCACTTGGCTTGACAAGATCGTCGTTCAGTATGCAAATGCTGCCCTCAAGACCTATCGAAGAAGCAAACTTTCGGCCAAATGAAACTACACCAATGCAAAAAACATTGTTGAAATTAGGGAAATTTTACAGAGGAAAATCTGTTGGCATACAGTTTTATATGCACTGTATCTGTTCCAACTTGTGGTCAGTAATAGATGTGTTGGTTAATAATAATAATAATAACAGACATTTATATAGTGCCCAAATCCACATCAAATCAAATGTTCATGGGCACTTTGCATAGAACTGCATACGTTTTATAAAACTATAAAATATTGATTATTGAAAATACATATACAAATAATGTAAAAGAGCTGACTTAGTTATAATAAATAAACACATAAAAATACATATAAAGTACACAAAACATTATGAATAAAATTAACCACTGGTATGTATCGATGTCAGTAAAACAAGAGTGAATCAATCGCGTCAGTCATACACCAGTTTAAAAAGATGTGTTTTAAAGCTTTGATGTTTTATCAGAATTTTTTTATATTGCACAATTTCTGAAGGTTTTGTAAACTTAAAAGAAGGACAAAATTTTAACTTAATAGTATGTAAGAAATAACATAATTGTTTGAAAATACTTATACATTAAATATTTTTCACATAAGACAAGATGAGCATTTTAAAATCAAACGTTATGAAGTAATTACATTACTACTAACTGGAATTGTGGTCGTATTGAGACTTGAAATTTGCAGCAATGCTTAACAATAGTCCACGTAACAGTAGTGCAAGTGTTCTGTGTTTACATTTGCATACGTATCTTGAGTGTCTGTTATTTCACTGGTTTATAACATTGCTACTGCTGGTAGGTATGGCTACAAATCATTCTGTATACGGTAGTAATACATGCCAGATAATTGTACCAACTCACAACAAACCATGTTTGTAATTTTATAATTATCGTTCTTTTTGATACCCCAAAGGTATGTATGTCAGAAAAAGTAGTGTGTGCCAATGTTGATAGTGAGGTAACGAATCCATCTGGTGCTCTGGCTAATTCCTGCGTCGCGAGGATGTGTATTTATAGTCGTGCAACTTCAACAATACACACATTTCACTGAATAAAATAAAGCATGACGGAGCAGAAGCTCAATCTTGTGTACAAGCTACGTATCAGTTGCCGCTCCTCACAGACAACCAGACAGGTCTACTTACATAAGACAGTAGTAACCATAACTGCTATTGTTTCTAGTCTTCAGTGTATTTAAGAGCGCAATCAACTCCATGTTTTGCGATAGTCAAAACGAGAAGAAACATGATTTTACTTTGTTTGTTGTTATCTTTTGTTACGGTATTTATTTTAGTAACGTATTTTATTTGTTGACTCTTCATGTTGTTAATTGTCGGCACCGGAATAGGCTACTATGTTGAACTAATGAGTGCAAGCATGATGCATGTCATAATAAAATTTAATGTAGAATGGTAACATCACAAAGTCACCAGTACATTCCTTCAGCCTGAAAATAAAAGTGGTACATTCGAAATACAACAGTCATGTCTGTGTTACTTCTCTGGTTCGAGATCATGCAGGCGTACACCCATGAGTATTTATCTAGCTGAGTTGCGCTGGGGAAAGTTGCATCTGCTCAATCACATACATGTCAGCCACAGCCAGACAAATATAAATCTACAAACAATTGGCCTGCCACAGAACAGAAATTTAGCCCCGTGATTACAAAACTAGCAGAAATATGGGTTTACAGACACCTGTGGAACCGTGTTGTTTGTATTGATTGGTTTCTTGAGAGTTAAATGTGTACGCGCTATCGAGAACTGTAGTGTTTTATAGTAAAGAAGCAGCGTTGTCTGTTCTGAGAGGTGATAATTATTAACATAACGTCACTGTGATTTGTCTCACGTCTAAATAACACACACACACACACACACACACACACACACACACACACACACACACACACACACACACACACACACACACACACACACACACACACATCACGCATGTCGCTGACACCATTATATGAGCAAGTAGTGGCAAAAGTGACGTATGGAGTTTGCCATCCGCCAGCTTCAAGAGAACTCACGAAGCGATTGCAGCAGGACCATGGAGACACCATGAGATCCGACTCACAGATTGTTGTGTACATGGAGCAGTGGTGATGTCCTGTGCGCGTTGCTCTACTGCGGCGACACGTGAACCACCAACGGTCGCCACATCCAGCAACTTGAAGAGTTCAGTCAATGACTAGCAACCAGTGGCATAGCCAGACGCGGGGCGGGGGGGCATGCCCCCCCAATCCGCAAAAAAATTAGGATGGAGAAACGGAGGATCAATAACTGGCTGCCTGATTAATAGAGTCGCGAAGTACAGTGGGTTTAAGGGTGCCTGTGTAAGATTTTCTTTCCCAGTCCTACCCTTTCGCAATTTTTTTTTAACAATTCAAGCATGCTTAAATGAGTAATTCTCCCCTTCTGTCGCTGGCTGCAGCATAAGAGTTGACAGAGCAATGAAAATGTCATTATTCTCAGTGTGGATGATGGCTATTAAAGATTCAAAATAATAGTTGCCCGCTTACAAGAATTGGGACAAATTGCGTTTTGTTATTATTTTCATCAGGTGTACGTGAGTTGACCATGATTTCCTTTTTCATTGTCTTTTTTCTTCCTCTCACTTTTCCCTTACTATGTTCTGTGTCAGCAGTCTCCAATTCCTTCTCTTTTTCATCTCCCATTTTCACACATGACCAGCCCATGTAATCGATCCTCGCCTTTCTTCTTAGAGCTTTCCTCCATTCCAACTTCCACTCTCATTTAATAAATTTTCTCTTATCAACTTTCTTAACTCCCATGCATTATTCTTACCAGGTTGTTTTCGCAAACCTCGACCTTCTATTGTTTCTCTGTTAGTCCCGTTGTCGCTAGTGCGTTCATGTATGTCGAGGTAACACGAGCTGAGCACATTTCATTTACGTTTACGTGATATGCGTCTATCTCTCATCACCCTTTCGCCTTTCCTCAAAGCGTTTGCCCCGGCTGTAATCCTCATTGAAACCAAACTAATTAATCTAGTGGATTTTGCACTGGGAAACTGCCACTTCCTATCTTTAATTTATAAAATGTAATAAGCAACGTTACATGTTATGAAGTTACTGGTTAAACGCCAACACCACATCATCTATGTCAAGGTAGCGATGTTTAATTATTGTTTCATCAGAGTAAGTGACTACATGTTGGTATTTGTCATGGTCTTTGTCAGTAGGTTTGGGAGAGTGAGGAATGTGATGGCCGGCTGTAGGCTAATGTTATGTAGGGACTTTGGGTTCGTGCCTCTTTACTAATATGTCGTTTCTCTCTTACTTTCTAACTTTGACGCCCTCTGTGAATGGTTTTGTTGAACTGCCAGCTACCCTGCTTGGTTGTGTCGTGTGGCCCCCTCCAATGCACAATCCTGGCTACGCCACTGTGACCGAAAACATGGGTCTGGACACCTTATTTTCGCATGCAGTTTGGCCGAGATATAGTGAAACATAGATTTTTCAATAATGCAGCACTAATTTGCATTAAAAATGATACGTGGGACATGTTGCTGACTTGCTGACAACATAGCAAATCGTTTTCCGTGTATTTTTTTACCGATCTAGTGATACCGATTAAAAATATAATTATTTCCAGAGGGTACACGGTACATATCCTTCCGATGAGACTAATTGCAGAAACGACCAGCGAGGTGTCGATAAGGACAATATGTGCTGTGTGTATCAGCGAGGTGTCGACAAGGACAATGTGCTGTGTGTATCATTTATCTGCAAAATGATATATTATATCATAATATTATTCTTTTCCGGTTCTTCTACCCGTAGTTGGGAGCTCCAGTGTGAAGTAATTTACACACATCCCTCGAGACATAACAAGTTAGATACCGAGCGCCAGAAAGAGGCTAATCCAATGAAGACAACGATATATATATATAATATATATATATCTATATATATTATTATATATACTACATCATATAATAATAATATACATATCATACTCAACTAACATATACATACACCATAATAACATATACATATAATACATACATTAATATACTATATATACATATACATATACATATACATATACATATACATATAATATAATATAATATATATATATATATACATATACATATATATACATATAAAAATATACTATACTATTACACACGCACTGACAACAGAGTTCAGACGTAGACGTCCTTTACCTTTAGACCCAGTTTGAATGTATAACTGAAGATGGTAATACGTTAAGGTAAAACAAACATCAAGTCATGCCTGCATTTGGGGTGTCAGTCTGTCAGACCATAAAGTACCCCTACATGTATAAAAGTACGTCAAATATACACCCGGCCTGGGCGTGCAACAATAATCTAGATATGTAGTTTAAAACATTTTAAAATAGTAATGTAACTAGTGTTATTATTATTATTTATTTAATGTACATATTTATTTATTAGTATTTATCTATTTGGTCACTTCACTGAATGGTTAATGGCCGTATACCTAAAGATGTCCTGTATGGTAGGTGAACTTGTCACTGGAACACGCACCGTTGGCCGACCATATCTGTTAAAAAGACACCTGCAAATATGACTTGAAGATGGCAGGAACTGATATTAATAACTCGGAGACCGTCGCCAATGATCGTGGAAAATGAAGATCAAATGCCCAAAAAGGCATGAAAGGTGAGAAGAGAAGTTAGAAATACATCTGCCGCAGATGTGGTGGTGATTTCCACACCGGAGTCGGACTTATTGCGGCGCAAACCACTATCTGACAAGACAGACCGATGCCACATATATTACATATATTTTAAAGTATGCATGTTATGTAAGTTAATAATTAGTTAATAAATCGCCCTTTACCGTCTAGAACGGAAACTATATTATTGCAATTTAAGCGCATACGCAAGGGTTGACGTTTAGATCGGAAATGACGTGAAAACTTTCTACGCGTGACCATTTTCCATGGTGAACGATCGATAGTGAGGCGCCTCGTAGGTCTGATGGTGAAGCAACGTGCAACATTCGCAAACACAGTAAGTTTGTAGAAAGAATGTATATTGTAATATAGATCTAGGTTCTACTATAAGATGTAGCAACGCGTGAGGAACGACGAACATTTTCTGTTCTAATTATGTTGCAATAAACGTAAACGATTAGACGGGTGCGCCAAAGGGTTCCGAAAATGAGAACGATCACAGCTTCAGTGTCCAGGGCCATTGTCAAAAAAATCACGCAAATTAAAAGGCCCTATAACTTGTTTAAACATGTTGTGACTGTATGTGTTATAAAATTGCGTATTAATAATAATATACATAATTTATGTTACTTTTCGTCGATATGACGTCATCGTCGCGCAGCGAGCACTACGTCACACCATGGTCTAGACTCGCTGTTCTCGTTGCCGGACTTCCGGTTGCCATTTTATTAACGGGCAAACGATTTGTGTTCTCATTATGAACAGTAATGTTTATCAGTTATAACATGCCTTACTAGTCCCGTTATGAGTAATTACGACGCTCGTTCCACCAACACATGTGTGATAGACTGCACGTGTGTTTGAACTTGTGCTTGTCTATGAAATATCTGCAGCATTGCAGTGTGAATAAATTGTTCGTGTAACGGTATGCTTATTTTAATTACGCTTAGACCCTACAGTTACAGATGGATAGGCAGATATAAGATAACAAAGTATCATGGTGGTGTGACGATGGTAGCGTTCTAGTGTCAATATTAATACTATGCTGCATAGCGCTCTGTTAATTGTGTTCGCCTTTATGTTGCAGAATCAGAGCGTCAGCCGTAACGTCAGCGGACACCTGAAATGAGAGTATCGAGCGAAAGGTTAGTCACTAATTCTTAACTGATGTTTTGTGTTTCAGGTGATTTGCCCCGGAAGAGGACGCAGAACAGGAAGCAGAAGGGGACGCAGAAGTGGACGCAGAAGGGGACGCAGAAGTGGAAGCTGAAGAGGACGCAGAAGATGGAACAGAAGAGGACGCAGAAGGGGACGCAGAAGAGGACACTGAAGAGGATCCGGAAGAGGACGCTGAAGAGGAACCGAAGAGGACGCTGAAGAGGACGCTGAAGTGGACGCAGAAGGGGACGCAGAAGATGGAGTAGAAGAGGACGCAGAAGAGGACACAGAAGAGGACGCTGAAGAGAACTAACCACTAACTAATTCATTCTCTGTTAACCCGGGTTTTTTTTCTGTTTTCATGTGCCGTGACGTCAGCGAACGAACATCGGAAGAAGGAATCTTAGCAAAGGGTAAGTGTTAACTTTAGCTAGCAAGGTCTTAACTTGTCCGTTGCCCTGATATAATTGTTGTATTTCTGTTGTATGTGGAACGCATCAGCCAATCAGTCAGTAGACATCTGAAGAAGAACATTGAGCAACAGGTAGTTATGCATTTGTCATATCCACATATGCTGCTACAGCCTCCACAGTTTGTGTTTCCTAATTATCAACTTGTTTGCTTTTCAGATGGTCCGACACAGGGTCGCGAGCCGAGTTGCTGACATGTCACCGCGCTAGTTCGGCAGGTAAGACTCTGCCGGTAGTGTGATGTAATTGCACACATGTTTTGTTTTCTTTCTGTTTTCAGGCTGAAGAACTGGTCCTAATGTTCGCGGTACGTATGCACCCACTGCTGTAGACTCGTGGGTGTCTTCGGGCTGGTATTCCGTTATATGGTTATTTATTATTCTGTTGCAGGATAACAGTCTAGACATCGTGATGTTGATAACGGTCAGTTTCACAGTGTATGTTTAATGTTTCATGCATCGTCAGTGACGTCAGCTGAGAGCATCAGGAAGAATGCTCTGTTCTCTGATGACTCAATCTTTCTTGACGAACCCTCCGTGACGATGAAGAAGCTTTAACGCTACAGTAAGGTAAGGTAAGGAAAGGCACGGGTATCATTGTGTATTAGATTTTCAGATACCGTATCCATAATGTTCTGTTTGCATGTTGAAACCTGCACAGCGTAAGTCGCCGCAAATCGTGGACGCGCAGTGGGGAGAAACGAAAGCGCAGCTGGAACAGACACAATAAAGGTAATATTTGTTTATGAATGCATCAATCTAGACACATAAAATACCTTTGTAATGTTACACTTCGTGACATTTCGTTTTCAATTTAAATGTAGTAATTATGCCGTTACAGATCAGCCATGACACGCTACTTAGTCACTGAACAGGACACTGATACAGAAACATTATTGTTAATATTATTATCGGTTTTGTTCTTTGTTTTAGGTAGGAAAATGCCACATTCTTGACGTTTTACGAGGCAGGTGATAACGTACGGTCAGCAAGACCACACGCATTCTAATTTTGATATGGATATTATTGTTGTATAAGGTCGGAGAGAGAGAGAGAGAGAGGTCAGAGAGACAGAGTTTCAACAACATGGTGGCGTCTACCGACACTTCTCAGTCGTCGCTGCTGTCATCACGGGATGTCACGTGACAACTATTCATGTCTCAAGCAGCAATCTCCGTGGTGAGTCTGGAATTCTTAGTTTGATTGAGTTGCCAAATGGCATCCTAAAAAGTGTATGCGTTAATTTACTCAGTAATGTATTCATTGTTTATCAACGTTTTTCAACCACGCATAAATTACGCAAAACACGTGACTAGACCACAATGTACATAATCATTATTTATTTTCCAGAATTGACACGAAGCCGAGTGGCCTCTGTTGCTTTGGTGAGGTTTAAATGTATTGTCATTTTTTCTACAGCGACGACGATCGGCTGCAGAAGACGCAGACGACAACGTACATGACATAGGCGGCAATGTGAAGACTGGCGGCAAGGTGAAGACTGGCGGCAAGGTGACGACTGGCGGCAAGGTGATGACTGGCGGCAAGGTGACGACTGGCGGCAAGGTGACGACAGACGGCAAGGTGGCGACAGGTGGCAAGGTGACGACACAACAATTGGTACAGAGTCTTGCGACTTTGGCGACAGGAGACCCTCTGACAACCAACAGTGTGCTGGACATACTCTTCGTAACCGGTGGGATAGAGTACCAAGTGTGCCGTCGTACTTTCTAAATTATTGGCAAAGTAACTATTGCAATCAAACTTGTGCATCGAGAGACAATTCCAAACAAAGCGTCGTTTCTGCGGGGGAAAAAGCGTCACTTTTTTCTAAGAAACGTTCATCTTACGCTGATAATGACTACAAAGGTTGCCGGACATGAAATAATAAGTTACTTCGTGAACATTCGTCTGTGTTTATGGTGTGATTATCACTAAGTTAATAGCGAAACCGAAAATTCACAGACCATCGCTGCAACACTCGTTCTGCCAACGTGACGACATTGACGCATTAAGTTCCGTGCATCGCAGGGGTGGACTAAAATCTAACATTTGCCATATGTGCAAATAAAAATAAACTGAAAATCAATGGCTGTATTGATATATTCTTGCATTAAATATACTAATTAAATTAAAGGGAATTTGTCTGTCCGTCGATTGTTCTACTAACTAATGGCTCTATTTCAAGACTAGAATCATTATGTTAAAGATAATGTGCAGCCCGCCAGATGCATTTTATAGGCCCGAAACAGTGTTCGCTATTTGCCCAAAATGTAAATAAACATTACTTTTATAAATAGCTGACAATAATTTTATATATTATGTTACGCTTGTTTTAAACCCAACGCTCTTTGGTATTCATAACGATCGCGGTATTCCCACACACAAGGAAGTCAATTCAGCGAACTTTCAAACTCCTAATCACTCGTCTGTCTCAACTTGGTCCCATTGTTTTAATGCTGTAAACCATATTCATTTGTATGTTTGTCATAACTACGGCATAGCTGCAGTTCGGGTATAATTTCTAGTGTTCTCCCTGTACTCTTTCTAGGGAAACCGTCTTTTAGACGTAAGCGCGACGACGGCAACGGGCCGGGCAACTACCCGTATTGATATACAGACATTATTGTCTTGTTACCACACACACACGCACGCACGCACGCACGCACGCACGCACGCACGCACGCACGCACGCACGCACGCACGCACGCACGCACGCACGCACGCACACACACACACAGTGTACATAAAAAATTACATTTATCATTATGTTCTATCATATCGTATGAATGATTGTTACAATTATTTATCAATAACTGTGCAATTTATAGTAACAGTGTACATTTTATAATGCAAAAAATACAATATAAATTATTCTTATATGTTTATACACTTTACTTTTTTTTTTCATTATTTCACTATTGTGCTCAGTCAATATTTTAATAATTATACTTACTACGAGAAGCAAACATATGTAAGTTATTTTCTTATTTTGAAATGTTGAACCGCCATAGAAAGGTTGTGTTAGTCGCTGTACCAAATAAATAAATTTTATTTCTTATAAAGATACGAACCCACGCTGTTCCCATCCTTACCATTATATTAAGTATATTGCAGACCAGGTCAGCCTTAGTGGGTAAGATATTAAATTTATGCTGTGTTATAATGGTTTTTAGAGACGAAACTACGTGAATAAAATACAGATAAAAGAATATTAAGAATATACAATATTATATAATTTATATAACATGTACATTTATAGTAATACCTTTTTACTCTTATTTGTTGCTGCATTGTTGGTAGATCCATGATTCCATGATATTTTTTGATCTGCAAAAATCAAAATCTGATTCTTGCGAAAATTAAGTGTTTAGGTGCCTAACACCTAAAAATTAATTTTCGCAAACTTAGCATAAGCCACAACTAATACAAATCAGTTATAGTTACATAGAAAGAAATATGCAGCGCTGAAACGACCTGAAATTGCGGGAAAGTTGCTTGCATGCAGACGGCAGTTGCGCATGCGCAAAAATCTACTCGAAGCGGGGCGACATTGAGGCTGCGTTCGTTCTTTATGAAAACTTTGGTGTTTTACAACGGTAAATCAAGATGAAGGCATTAACTCGTCTAATTCAAACAACACGGAGATTTTCTGCGTCATCTGTTTGCATGAGAAGTGAAGGAGTGTGGCAACAGAAAGGTGTACCAGGAAAGGTAAGATGCCACATTGCATGACATTGACTTGTTTATCAAGTCTACGAAATCGCTTCTAGCACTACTAACTACTAGGTGATGTGATGCTTGGTGGAGTGCAACCGCTAACCGTGGTTGTGGAATAATTCACTGTGACTGTGTGTGTGTACGGTGATTCGTGTGGATGTTAATACTTTTTGCCATTTTTGCAGTCTTTAGCATTTGATGATTTGACTCTCACTTGAGTAAAATGATGGGCGAGGACGAGGTGGTAGGATGGGCTAATGCGACTCTAGACTATGTTGGTGTGGAGGCACGGACCCAGATTTCATTTTTAAAACTTAGCATCATGTAAACATGTTTATTGCAGGAAATAGCTATGATGTGGCAATTTTTGCATATTTGGGCCAGGTGGCTTAGAAAAACAGCTCATCATATAGCAGGGAAAACACTGCATTATGAATAACAGTAAATATTATTTTATAATCCATTTTAACAATTCGTTTACTGTTTAACTTATTTTCTTTTACAGACACTGCCACTTAACATCAACAGCAGACCCAAATTATTTGTGACATTCCTCATCTTCTTTGGAAGTGGACTTGCTGCGCCATTCCTTCTCGTCAGATACCAGATGTTGAAGACATAATTGTAGCAGCCTCACTCGGTCAACATGGGTATTTTTAATTATGTTATTTTAATTCATTAATGATCCCATACATGTGTGAATAATTCTGGTTATTTTTATTAGACACAACAAATAGTTACTCTCAGAGGCTGAGCATGTGAAAACATTAACGTTCTGCAAAATGAGGTTAGATATGTATGTAGCCTAATAGTGTTGTTGCAAAACATACTGGTTTAGGCTTAATATATAATATTAATATTAACTTTATTGTTTACCAAGTTTCATGCAATTCATCACAAAAAACCTTATGTCGAACAGGTTTCCCCCACAGCCTAACAGGAATTATAGACACAGATGACAGATTATAAGACTGAAGTGCACTGTGGTGTTATACAAGCTCCATGGACACAAATATTTCTACATATCAATTGCCTTGTGTGAGTTTTAATTGTCTGCTGGCATGCATTGTGTAAAAAAATTACACTGCATCATGTTTTTACTGTTCTGAATACTGCTATTCTTTTAAATGAGTCTTTCTGTCTTTTGACATAATTTCATACACCCACATGCCTACACATGCAATTACTTATGCACTACCATCACTTTCACCATACTGTTAAACACTGGTATATATTATATTTTTAGTATGTTTTTGCCAGTGTTTTTCATGATCCTCATATTTTTTTGCAGCTGACTGGGTTTCAGCAAGATGGCAATCACTAAGAAACAAGTTGGCTGATGGATGACACACTAAGAAGGCTGTTACAGAATACAGTTGTGATGTGATGACAGTCTGTTTTTAATTCATTTTGTGCCAAAAAAACTTGAAACCTTTGAGTTCTTCAGGATATGTTGTTTTTACTAACAAAATAATATTAATAGAATATTATACAGTTCACAGACAAAATGTGTCCCCCATAGTGCAATGTATAAAAATGCATAAGGTTTTTCATTTGGTCTTAACCTGTTCCAAAGCATTATCAGTTCTCTTGTTATATAAAAAGACAACCAAATACATTATAACAACTATAGTTCTGCTCTGGACAAGAACATATAGAACGTGTTTTTATTTTGACATTAAAAAAGAACATCCTGAAACGTTGCTATCTTTCCCATATTATACCGCCATCGTGTGCAGGTTCTCCCACAATTCAAGTACACCCTAGATAATATATAACAATGCCAATAGACAATTTATTTTACACGTACTGACGCACATTATTAGGCGTGCTGATTTTGACCGATGCGTGATACCGCATACATCTAAAGACTGATTTACGGTAAGTCATAGAAAGGCCTTCACCTTCAACAAGACTTGCGGGGTACGCATGCGCTAATTCTGCGTGACCGGAACGAGCTATCGACCCAGTAGGCCATTACCTCCGCAGTTGTACAAGACGCAAGAAGGAAAATGAGGGCTTTATCACGACTTGTTCAGGCGACAAGGGGGTTCTCCACCTCGGCAACACGCAAAAGTGCCCAGGCATGGCAACAGAGGGGTGTACCTGGCGCGGTAAGATGATTTTAGCATCAGAAAAAAACGGCGAGCCCTCGAGTTTTGCCCACCAACTGCCATCGAATAGCAGCTCGCAAGGTCAAAATTTGCCTTTGAGATATGTGTGGTAATTTAATGCCAAATTTATACAAAACTGCCCTGGTTACTGGCATTTCTGTGTCTTGTATATTCTTGTTAGATGTAACTAATGCGATAGCGATCGATTAAAGTTGTTTGATACCGTCTTTATTACACTGCCAAACTGTTGCGGCTACTTGTTCAGTTCGTTGCTGTACGTACTGCGATTCGATTGTATTTGTTGTCAAGGTAGGGTAGGCTCCAAATGAATCACGATCCGAAATTAAGCACATTTATAGAAGGACAGAGTTTATAGAGCGAAACCGAATGAATATACGTCGACGATAATTACGCTGAATTTGACATGTTGGGTCTCATGCAAACCATGTTATTTTATTGTTCACAATAATTAGGTACCGAGTTCATTATATTTTGTAGGAATCACTATACAGCAGGTCACATTATTTAATTTAAACATTGTTGTAATAAATAATTATTGATATGTTCAGGTTACCTTGGATGTAAATGGTAACAGCCTATATTAAGCACACGTAAAATAAATCAAGATTTCTACACATTAAACATAACCTTGTCCTTGTACATTTTCAGAGTGTAATGCTGACAGGTTTGTTTAGTTAAGATCATGTTTACTTTTGTTTGGTGTTTAAGTTCAGTGTTGTATTTAGTTATTAGTTGGTTACTAAACTGTATTCTTGTTTGTTAATGAATTCTAAAAAAATGCAACAATAAGTAAAAGTGGTGTCTTAACTGGAAATGGTTTTCAAGGGGGCATTTTCTAGATTTAACGTATTATTAAAGAAGTTTAATCTATGCATTTGTACATGTAAAGTTAAGCAATATAACTAATTCTTATGAACACGGCTTTACTAAACAGTAGTACATCAAATTTATTGTGTAAGTTTGTACTATACTTGTACAAGACTGCTTCCGTACTTGTAGACACTGCCGGTTAACATCAACAACCGATATTCCCTCCTCGGATGGTTCATCGTCTTCTTCGGAAGTGGCCTCGCAGCTCCGTTCATCATCGTCAGATACCAGATGTTGAAGGATTAGATGTGTCAGGGGAGCGTCACTGTGTAAATTATATATTGTACGTATGTGTTATTGTAACAGCTGTACTATAAAATTATTATAGTACTATTATATACTAGCATGACAAAATGGCAGCGCACTATGAGTAGTCAGTGTGTCTAGAACTAACCAGATTTCTGTTATCAAAAAGCATGTGTAGCTAGTAGTATGGTATGCAGACCTGTTTGAACTCTGTCGCAAGGCCATATCTATCCAAATATTATGCTGAGTAAATAATCAGTGACAATTATTATGTTATACTTGGAAGAGAAATATTAGCCTGTTTGTCAGTAGTATGGGTTATGGTGTGCGTTGTTGATATTGGTTTAGTGTCGGTTCCAACAATGAATTTATTACTTTGTCCTTCTAGTTAAACTAATGATGTTCTTGTCTCCTGTGATTGTCATTTCTCATGTTGTTTTGTTGTGCTGCAGCTTGTCAAGATTCCGTGAGATGGCATCCGCCGAGATTCTGAACAGGAGAATGGAGGGCGACATGTACAGTGTAAAGAGCTTTTTGCGGACAGAATCCTGCCGTGTTGATTTGCAACGTTGAATGGAGTTGTTAATAAAGCCCTTTCAGATAACTATTATTGTTGTTAAATCCTTTTGTGGCGCTGTACTCACCTTGGGTATTACATGCAGTAGCTTAGATTATGCAGTCACTGTTGGTTCTCCCAGGAAATCATTTGTACAGCACTAAATAAAAAAATCAAATTATGTTAGATTAAACTTCGTTCTAGTTTGGCATGTTTGCTACTACAATAATAGCTCTAGTTGTGTAGATATTTTACTTTATAAATTTGTTTGATGGGATGATGACTAGATGGTTATATTGCAAGATTGAATGAAAAAAGCAGGAATGTTTCATGAAAATATAATGTAACTGAACCCAGTATTCATCCTTGCATATCTGTTGTAATTTTTTTTAATTGGAGCCAGGCCTCTAGATAATCTGATAGAAAGAAAATGTTTTGAAGATTTGTGTATGCAACTTTTAAAACTAAGTGGGCAATTATTCTGTAGACGTATTATTTAAGAGCAGCGGGTTGCTGCCAGCATTGCTAAGTAGTAGTGGGGTACTAGGCATGCATTTCAATAGAACTGGATCCTTTATTCTGAGAATAAAAAATCAAGGTGTTTGTAATAGGAAGTAGGCAATTTTAGATGTACTGTCTGGCCAGTATGTTTTTGTTACTATAAAAAGATCTGCCAAACCCTCTCACCTGCAGAGATTATTCAGTCACCAGTGATTACCCATGGAATGTTTTTTGTGCCCTCACTGCCTGTCACCAAGTACAATTAACAAAACAGGGTTGTCTAAATAGCTGTGCAAAATAAAGGACTAGTAGTTATAATAACAGTACAGCTGTATTGGTTCTAATCAAGCATTAATCAATAATGTATTGGTGTCTGATGTCAGCAGCCAGGTGAATCTCTGACCCACCAAACATTGGTCATCAGTGTTCCGAGATGTGCCTCCTCAATTACATGTTGGTCACATTTGATCGAAATACATTTTGCAAAAAAGGCAAATCTACTTTGTATCCACAACGAATGCTAATGTATAAGTAGTTTTGATAACAACAATTATTTGTGATGTGATTATGTACGAGACTGTTGAGGTAGACTCCTTTCTCAAAACCACGTCATGGACAAAATGAGTGTTGAAGAATACCTTCCCACCTTAGGCCATTTAAACATTTAACAGCCCAAGTAAATTCTTTTGACAACTTCATTTTATTCTGATTTGCGATTGGCTAAACTGGTTAAGGAAGCAGCTTCAAAGCACTAGTTTACTGGAAAATGCCCCCTACCTGGACGAGATAAGGATCTCCCAAGTTGCCAACATTCAGAATACAAACATCGATGTATATTTTGACATTTATAATGTACAAGAACCTAAACACTAGAGGAAGATTCAAACCTGGGGAAATCCGGATTACATCAAATTGGAGAACATTTGATTGCACACTATGTTGAACAACATTCTATTTAATATGATAATACTTGTTTGGCAACGAGTATGCAGTGCTTCCGAAGAATGCAATGCTTGATGTCTATGGAATGTTTGTCAGCTGGTACCAGAAAATGTGTCAACATCAGTTGCAATCAAACACTCTTGCCAACATGAGTAATTAGTTTTCCATAAGCTAGTTCCGAAGTAGCAGTTTTCAGACATTGAAAGTATGTGTTTATGTAATTGTATTATTAGTTCAATGTCATAATATATTGGCACCAACAATTTGATGTGCAGAATCATTGCAAATGTTATGTATGACTGCCTGGATCAATGTTGGTATTTCAGATGACCATGTTTTTAATTGGGGTTAGCCATCATTGCCAGCAGGTGTTATATAGCAAATTAAGCTTGAGTTTACCAGAGTTTCACAACAATATCAGCACGTTTTGACAGCTGTCTACACACTGTAGACTTCACGTATATGGCGTATCGATTTGCAAATCACGTCTCATTAATTGCTATACATATAATATAATCCATCGTCAAGTCTCTTAAAATAATGCCACATGTTAATAATAAATATATACTGCAGATCCTGACTGCAAAAAGCTACAAGTACTGTACACGGTAGGTGTAAATGTTCACATGGTGAGCTGTAAACATCTGGGCATGGCTAATGATTGTCATTGATGTGATCTGGCTGGATCTTTGATGACGCTGGCTGATGACAGGTAGACACGGATGCTGTAGGGGAAGGAGACAACATACTATAGACGAGTCTGAAAGAAAGAGCAAAGCCATTTACAGTCGGGTGAACTGGTGACAATCCACAAACAGAACACAGCAGACTTCAGCTACACGGGTGACACTTGTGGTCTCTACTGTCCCATCAGATCACAAATACTGTAGTGTATATATTAGGACACTGAAATAATTACAGATGTTGAAAAACATAGTGTCCAAATACATAGTCATTATGATACTTGCTAACATATATTTATAGATGGCGAGCCGTGTGATGAGTTGGTGTTAGCAAGTATCATAATGACTATGTATTTGGACACTATGTTTTTCAACATCTGTAATTATTTCAGTGTCCTAATACATACATTACATCACTTTCATTACCTCTTTGCAGTCACAGCCACCAATCACACAGGGTTACACCTTGCATAGCATAGAATGTCATCATTTTAAAATCAAAGTCTTGAAATAGTAAATTTTTTGGTTTTCAGAAACAAAAAGGCAGGCGCCAAGTCAGTCAGTTCTCCACCTAGGGGCACCATAACTGGTGAACTTGCTACACGTCACAAATACTGTATTGTATTTATAAGAATCAAAATACTGTTGTCTGTGGTTTATTCCATAGGAGGTCACAACTTATATTATGATGCAGCTTTAAAATGACCTTTTCTTTAACTATCGTTAATTCAGGCATGGACTTTGAGTGGGAGCATGAAATGTGTACGACTCCTCCTGGCCTTGTGATCTCAGCCTCTGAGCAGCCATCAACCACCTCAAACCACTTGCCAGACACACAGGTTCAACAGCAAGACATTTTATAGCAGACACCCACATCAGTTTGTCAATAACATTATAACTGGTCTTCACATATGCATTTGTATCACGACATACATTTGATTCAAGAACTTTATTGTCCGTTTACATACATTAGTTACACGTAGAAGCTATGGCCCAGTGACACGTCCACCAGTGACCAGCATATTTCAAGTACACACACTTCAACATGAGCATAGCCGCTTTGACACGTATAATAAGAAATTCTCGCAGACATCATAAAGCTATTACAGAATGACGATCATTGCAAAGTGATGTACAGAGGATTATTACTATTTTTACACTTCTTGAAACATTCTCTCCTGCTCTGCCTATATACATACATTATTATGCACCTGCACCAAACCTATTTGTACAAGACGTTCACAACATGTAACACTGATCATGGCAATTCTACTGGTACAAATGGCATGTATCACACCAATCCACACCACCTATGTCATCGACAGATTCTTAACGACAAATTCATTAAGGAATGAATGGAGCATACAATCACTGCAAGTTTGTATATACACTTGTTTTGCTGTTAGTTTGTTACCCATTTACAAGGGTTATAGTATTCAGACATGGAGTAAAAAATTACGATTAATACATATATATACTTGTTTTGCTGTTCATTTTCCCACCGCTCCATAAAGTGTTGTTTCCGCATATGCTGCCTCGTTTCATTAAAATCGTCAGCACTATTTTGATCTACTTGCAAAGCATCACAACCTATGCCTGCCTACATGTTCTCAATTGAATACATGCTGTAATAGGTATTATACACTGTGGCATGGAATACTCAAATCAAATGATTACAGCAGTCTAGATCACAATAGAAAATCAAACCAACTGTAACATTTTTACAAGAATGTGTACAAATATGTTCAATATTTACGATACATTACTTCTACCTGTTTGTCACACTTGGTTTCATTGCAGATTTATTCTCACCTGAAGTAGTTAATTTTCTAGTCATTTTGCACAACACCAAGAGACAAAGTGCTGATAATAAACTGCTAGTGGCACTCCTTGATGCAAAACAAAATCATTTATCTGAGCATCTAAATAAATATGTGCATTACTAGTGAAATGTTAACAGGAAACCTGAGATATACACAATTCAAAGTTAAACGTTTTCCTCAAAATTCTAGTGCTCGGTTTTGCACAAGTGAAACAATCACCTCGTCTTCAAGATGCATCCTCTTCAAGTCACAATAAAATGCATAGCTATCTGGGCTCTAGTGCAATTGTTTTATCTGGCAACAAAATATACCTACACTATGACTTGGTGAATGTCTCATGAGTGTTTGCTAAATGATATAACACTTGGTACCACCACCGCTTAGTACACACAACTATAGATGTCAGTTTCACGGCTGGGTTACAACCCACCTTTGTTGCCTTATATATATAATAATATATATATATATATACGCCTCACTGTCACACTCATGCCAACAACATAAAATAATAACACAAGTTCAAACATTTACTCGCACCTCTCAGATTAAGTTTTTTCTTTAACAGTTTTCATGACAAATATCCACGCAAAACTGGTAGACATTTTTGGCAAATTACAAATGTCGTAACGAATTGATGAAGCAATGGTTTTTGTCAAATAATAAATTGTCATTACCAGGGTACATATTAACTTACTCCATTTAATAAAATGTCTTGCATTCAAAGCCTAGCATTTTAACAAACAAGATGATATTTAAACAACAACTTAAATCTTTGCGTTTCATCGCAAACAAGCCTTAAATAAAGTTTTGTAATTTCTCACAGACACGCAGAGACAAGATACTGCACATGCAGAGAAAACGGGAAGTGTGTGTGCGTGCGTCGCAGGTTCAAGTTTACACAGAAACACATACAAGCTACACACAGTGTCCTCCTTGGACCAACATAAACAACAACAATGACAACAACAACGCATGTGACACACTGACACGGGTGAGAGAGTAGCGAGTGGGCGAACAGACGGTGCAGCGGAGGGGAAAGTTGGCAGGAGAAGTGTCGACTGTCGAGGTCCCTTTGCGTTCGGCCGTTCGTTTCTAGCGGCCGTGCGGCGGCATTGGCGAAATGTTCTACTTTTGCTGCAAAACAACGAAACACAAGGGGGGTGAATGGAAAGACCCAGAAACGACCCGGTGTGAATGAGATGAACAGAGAAAACAGTGCACACGCACGGCAAGTGAAACCAAAGCCACACCAGAGCCACACATATGCATAGTGCACTAGTTAAGGCCGCTAAATCTGCTGGCAACTTATTACAGCTACACTAGCATGAGCTTATCAAATCCATCATTAAATAGAAACTATTTCCATGACACAGGTGAAAATGTCTCTGTGGCATATTGTGGTGTTGGCAGTTTTCAGAACACAAGATCATGTTTGAGGATCGAAATGTATTTTAAAGAGCAAAATCAGCCTTAGGAGCTTATAATAAGAATGTGAGTTATTTCTTAGCGTTCATTACCGGTTTCAATATCACACAAGTATTCTCTGCCCAATATATAGTACAACTGTGGTTATGACAATTTAAGCAATTTTAGTTATGTTTAGATGTGGACAAACAATAATTTGAAACTCGTCTCTAAAGTAACATAAAATATACTGGTATCTCACTATTAGGGTCACCCTTTGGACTGGGACAAAATTGCGTATGTTTGGCATATCATATTTGGGGTATCTGTCTTCAGTATTTCCCAACCCCGCTGTTTGCCAAGCAAAACTACCCTTGGCAGATCCCCTACGCAAAGTGCAGAAGTTAGCTGTGTCAAAGTAGTAATTGACTTTGCCAGTCGTGACTGCATTAACCGTCAGAACAGAGCAATGAGCCGTCCGCATCCTAAGCATTGCACATAGCACGAGCCACAGTTGGGTGAACTATATTAAAATTACGGTCACCTGAACTGGTGATCAGAACCACAGATCTTGTGGGTGATTTCACTGGCTCAGCTTAAATTAAGAGTTTTGCAGACTGGTCAAGGGTAATATACATAGTCACCACCACTGGCTTGTGAGGATCTCATAGGGTGACCCTAATTGTGAGGATGTTGTAGGATAACCCTAATTGAGAGGATGTCATAGGATTGTGAGGATCTCTTAGGGTGACCCTAATTGAAAAGTTTCCCTGAAATTCATTTGTTTCCATTGCTAAACAAATTCTTGGACATCCACAGTTATGGTTAGTTTATGAGCAAAAACATAAACAAATGAAAAGCAACCTAAAAGCACACAGTACGGTAGCAGAATGCAAAGAGATGGCAGTTAGTCGTCAACACACAGGTGGAAGCAAGCAAGCATCTGACACAGAAGCAGGCCACACGGGAAAGTACGAATGAACCAGAGAAGGCATCCAAGAAGCAGCAAGGACTTCCTACACCTCATGCTGGGTACGGCAGCCATCAAGTGTAGTGCACTGTGTCGTCAACTGCCAGAGGAGTCTGTCCACACCATGAATGTCAAACACACTTCATACAGGCATCTCACACGATGCCCTCTCATACTTGTACATTGTGTGATGGTCTATACTTTCATGTGAGTTAGATGATGTCATAGATGCATATTCTATGATGCTCTATTTGTACACCAATCATATCCTATATGAACATTAGATGATGCCCTATTTGTACACCAATCATATCCTGTATGAACATTAGATGATGCTCTATTTGTACACCAATCATATCCTATATGAACATTAAATGATGCCCTATTTGTACACCAATCATATCCTATATGAACATTAGATGATGCCCTATTTGTACACCAATCATATCCTATATGAACATTAGATGATGCTCTATTTGTACACCAATCATATCCTATATGAACATTAGATGATGCTCTATTTGTACAGTAATCATATCCTATATGAACATTAGATGATGCCCTATTTGTACACCAATCATATCCTATATGAACATTAGATGATGTTCTATTTGTACAGCAATCATATCCTATATGAACATTAGATGATGCCCTATTTGTACACCAATCAAATCCTATATGAACATTAGATGATGCTCTATTTGTACACCAATCATATCCTATATGAACATTAGATGATGCCCTATCAAGTACCCTCTGTGATGCCCTACATGTATGTCCTTTTCGTAACCTTAAAGTTGACAATGTCTTAGTTATATAGACTCAATGATATCCCATCTGTACACTCTAAGATGCCCAACTTGTACACAATGATGTCTTAGTTATATAGACTCAATGATATCCCATCTGTACACTCTAAGATGCCCATCTTGTACACAATGATGTCCTATTTGTACATTTGACGATGGCCACATTTTGTCACTTTTACGACACACAAAGTATACATGTTAATGATACATGTACACTTCCTGGTAGCCTTTTCTGTACGTTCAATTACACCTTATAGTACCCTCACTGATACCCTATATGTACCTTATATAATGTACCCTCACTGATACCTAATATTATAATGTACCTTCAATGATATCCTATAAATGTACCATCAATGGTGTCCAATATGTACCTTTTATGTTACCCTATATGTACCTATATGTACCTTCAAACATGATACCTTATACACAATTGTACCTCCAGTTGTGCTCTATATGTAGTTCCACTGATGCTCTATGTGTGCCTTCAATGGTCCCTTATAATTGTATGTCTGATTATATCATACGTTGTATGAATGCCCTATTCTGGAGTACACGTCAATATACTGCCGACGTTGTGATCCCAGACACTGCAAAATTCACACGTGAAACACTGAAGACTTCTTCCTGCAGTTGCCCATGCAGCAAACATGTTTGTGATCACCACCAACATGGATGGGCACACACCATGAAGCAAGATCGTCATGCCAGTACATGCTGGAAACCTATACACTTATTCGGTTATATAACCAGTAGATGCAGCCATGCCAGCTCATGCTCAAGACCGATACCAATGTTCACATGAGTGCATGCGAGACACCAGTACCGACTGGGTTCATATGACCAGTGAAACTAACTGACGTGTGAGAGACATGCAACATGCCAACATAGCAGCCCCTTTGTGAGAGGAGCCAGAATGTATTGCGAGGCGCCAACTGACTACCATATATGGTACTTAAGAGACAACATGAGCGAGATCACATCAGCATTGGAGCACAGTTCTTTACCAAATCTGCTGCTCTTCTAATATTATGTATTATATGGCAAGAGAATACAACGGAACCTTGTTATTAAGGCTACCATTGGGACTTGCCAAAAGTGACCCTAATTGCAAGGTGGTTGTATTTCCTGGTGACCATACAGCGACTATATTAGCATATCATACTACTCTGAAACCTGCCAGTTTCAGGGACAAAGGTGAACACATTGCCATCAATGCGGCTACTGGTGCACTGGTGGAAATGTTTCTCTACTGGCTCGTATTAGTCGCCTACTGCAGAGAACACACTACACTACACACCTGGACACAACTGACACCACTGGACAAGTTTAGGAATCCCATCAAAACATTCTTCACAAGAATTTCTCAAGGAGATTTAACCAATCATCATTGTTTGTATATTAAACAATTAAAATACTAAATATTAGCAATAATTTCCATTTAGGAGGTGGCCTCATAAGTACATAAAGTTATGAAAAACATGGTTTGTTATTCATACCATTTAAAATTACCACCACATACTTGTGCAATTTGGAAAACATTTGACCCATACAACTCCCCAAACTGTGGCTAACTGACGTGACATAATTGGTTGCACTACATCCCCACATCTGTTTCCCACAAAACCGTCAATGTGCATCACAATCTGTTCCACCTGACATCAATTTATTTACCTCGCAACTCGTGGTGCCATCCATCACCACCACCCAACACACATAAGCTGTTTTTCACTTTGCGGACTTATGCGCCACCTCTAAGATGTAAGAGAGGACACAACAGTAATACTTACACTTTCTACAATGTCCGTCTGTGGAATCGCCTGTCCCCTAGACGAAGCCACCTGATTGGCTGCTGCTGCTGAGGCAGCCTCAGGTAAGCGAGCATGCTGCGGCTTCAGCTCCATCTGTGAGACAGTCGGTGCTGTGGGACTGCGCATGGCGGCCGTAGGACTCTTTATAGGCGACGGCGAATCTGTCAAATGCAACCCTCAAGCGTTATGTAAATAGCAAATACCAGTTGAAAATACACAGAATTTTACCCCTGAAGTATATGTACGAGAAGTTAACAACTATGACATAAATGTTGGCAACTTCCATGCATGTTGTAAACAATTCAAATTATTGTTAGTTACACGAAATATCCCCAGCTGATCAGTAGTTGGTTAACTTAGCTCTGAAGAGTCATAGAAATGTTTTTACTCGAGCAATAACTACAATAATTTGTTTAATTTTATTAAGGTTTATCAATAAACCATCCCTGTATTTACACAGCAACATTCCTCCCCAAGTCCAAACTGTGTATGGGAAAAAACAGTCAGTACGGGGTGATCTCAAAGGGTAGCAAAGTCCAAAAATGTTTTGCATTTTGTATCGGTTCAGCAGCCTATAAACATGTCGTGTAGGACACCTGGTCTATGCGATCCATTGCCATTACATCAGTTTGAAATCATTCGCCAGGCTGCTCCACCATATCTGTATATTTCCTTACAAAATTTGCTAATGACCAAACGAACCTCAAAAACAATGCTTAACATACTTTGGGACTTTGCTAACTTATTCAACCATGCTGTAAGAATAAGCTATAAACGTATTCATGCAACACTCATGATCACATGCTCACCAAGTGAACCAAGTTAACACATAACACAAATAACGGCAATGTAGTTATCTGAGTCTTACCTGCAAAGTGTCTCATATACACATTTTACGTAAAAAAACATTTCCAAACTTAATGTTTAGTATTAATAATTGAATTATCGTTAGTTGTGAATGAAGGCAAACCAAACGTAACATGCATTGTCATTGATCTGTTCAGGGTTTGTCTTGGTTCAGAGGAAACCATCGTATTCGTGCCATTTAACGCAAGTGTCGATACTTCTAGTCTTACAAATGGGACATGCAACAAAAGTACTACTGATTTGTTTTATGTAGTTATAGAATGGGGATATCATACTGGATATTCAAATGATCAAAGAAAAGTTACTTTGCTGCATGACTGCATGCAGTCGACTTCTTCAATTCAACTGTGTAGTGTCACTAACAGTGTAGTGTCACTAACAGTGTAGTGTCACTAACAGCCAAACCCTGAACAGGTCAACAGTTTATAGCCCAACTGTTAAAAGAACAATGTTTCTGTCAGGAGGACATAAACACAGTACTAATCAAATATATTTTCAATAATTTAGTATCAGCTCAATCATTACTACCTGGGCAAAGGAACCACAAACTGTACAAAGACTGCATTAAAAGTGTATTTTATGTTTGTTGTGCATATTAAAATGTTCATGTACACATGAGATGCCTATAGTGTGTGATACCTAGCTATACTTGGTACATGTGCTTGATAAATGGCTGTGTGCACCTCTTTGAACACATGAAAGCTGAGGATTGTACTAGAAATACTAGAAACACAAACCTTACAAATAAACCTAACAAAAGCAAGCTATGATTTGATCTGATCAAAATTGGCTGCCACTCTTAAATTCTTAGATATTAATTTGATAAAAGTAGGGTTCAAACAAATGCAAACATATTAAAGAATAATTTATAATAATAATAAAGAACAGTATTTGTTTTATGCCATATCACTAGCAATAAAACCATTCAGAGGCACATTACACTTTACAATTTATCTTACACAGTCGCAGTGTTGATAGTTTGTTGATAAGCAAAAGAAAGGCTGAATGATGAAATGTGAATTTGTCAAATTTGTATAAATTTTACTAATGTAACATTATAAGCTCAATTGGATGTTACGTTTCATGTCTACCAACATAAAATTTAATGTTGTTAGCAAGTGGGTTTCATTCGAAGTAGGGAAACAATGGCACTATTGTGTGTGTGTTTAGTATATGATTAAGCACCTTATTTTGAGTTGAAGTTTAATTAACATTTCGCAAGGCTAACACAAATATAACATAAGTGTGACACAAAACCACACAACTCCATACATAACGTCCATGTCTAAAATCAGGTTCACACAAGACAACAGTGATTTCAGATTTCACATGGTACGCAACATATACCCCAAAAAATGGTGATGGATACTGGTCGCATGCAACATGGAATCTTCATCCAAACAGGACCAATCATGGCGTCACCAAGTGTGATAGAGATCTGAACAAGAAATGTGCCACGTGCACATAAATCCATCGACATGCAAACGCAAACACACACACACACACACACACACACACACACACACACACACACACACGTCACAACAGTAGGTTAGTACAGTTAGTATGAACCAAAATTGCGTACCTAGGATATCACTAGAACAACTTGGACTAGACATGGTGAAACTAGGCGTACCCTCCGTGCACTCGGTGTGGGTGGGGGTCGATTCAGAGATGCTGAGAATAGGTGAATCGTGATGCGGTGCCAACTGGCATGCATCATTGGTTTCGCTGGTATCACCGGTACCAGGCTGGAATGCTACAACCAGGTTCATGTCGGGTCTGCAAGAAGTGAGCGATTAACAGTGACAGATACATGCATATAACACACATACACACTCGTGGCTGCCGAATTGTCTAAGGAAACAGTCTGCAGTTGGGCACCAGATGGCAGCACTCACTTTCCTACAGGTGGCAGCACTTTTATTAATTTGACACTGACTGAATTTCAACCAAAAAGCAATATGACACATTTTACTTGTCCCCGTGATATATGTCACATACAAACATACTGCCAACTGTCTTTTGTGCATCAATAACACCCACCAAATATTACACAAATTTACACAACTACCCTTGTTTATAAAAGAATCGGTTTATTTAAGTAAACAGTTAGAACGCCAATTAATGTAAACCTAAGCAAAAATCTGTTACCATCAATGTGTCTCAATGAAGCCTTGTTCTAGAATGATAAAAGTAGAATCAAGACTGGTTTACACGAGCAAAGTTTATTCTAAAACGTTGGGTGACATAGTACACATGAACACGTGCAACAAAGATATGAGCGAGTTTTGATTGTAGGCATTGTGAATAATGCCGTCTTCAAACTGAATAGTTTAGCCAGTCTAACTTTCATTTGAAATCCTACACATTGGTCCTATGTTACAAACCATGTAATTTGCATAACATTTACAGTTTATCCAGTTTACCTGTCCAGTCTTTTTTAACACAGCTTTATATACCGACTCATGCCAGTCCCAATTAAAAGCTGTGTTGAAAGGTTGCTGTTTCAAAATGTGTTCAAACTCTCTACACACTTTCATACAAAAAAGTGGTCACGCTAATCAGTGAAGCTAATTCTTGCAGTGCGATATTGACTGAGAAATTTATAAAAATTGTTCATGTAACCTGGCCTATACACTACTGGTGTCATGACCCAGCATTCTGTCACGGGAATTGTCACCTGTGCTTTCACTTGACACACCGACTGCGAAGAGATCTAGTTCTATCCCGGTTGTAAATTTATGCACGGTCTATTGATTTGAATGTATTGCTTTTGGCAAGAAAGTCCAGCAACGTCCTACGTTCCAGAACACTGAGTATGGCACAAGGGGAATGTGCGTTTCAGATCTGGTCAACAGGCAACATCAGCTGTACGTGCAACTGGTCAGACAGTTTGACAATTTTGTACGAGTGCATTCCGCAATGTAACAATGGGGGGGGGGGTAAACTTACTGCCGCACGTTTACCGTTTCTGATGCACTTCCATTGAATGACAAACACAACTGAAACGTAGAACGTGTTGGAACGAGGACAAATGTTACCTGTCACAAGAGCAACAACTCTTAGGCTCCCAGTCCAACGGAAAATAAATTGCTGTCATTTTAATAAATGACGAGTCACTCGCCATTATTTCCAATAGAGTTACGGAGTGTGACGATTTCAGATGCCTGTGGATATGATAACACAAATGCTTAAATCTCATAATTAACTGGTACCACGCGTTCACGGGTGTGTTTTATAGAGAGGATGTTAACTATCTTAGATAATTATAAGCCTGATTCATGGTAGGGTGTATGTGGAAAACAGATAATGGTATCTGTACATCTCTGAAATAAATGCCAACTACACTTGGATGCTTAATGCCTGAATGTTGTGTTTACCATTTGAACATTTCATCTGCACAACTTTCATCAAGTTGTGAATATACATATTTATTCCAATATAAAGAACGATGCATATTAAATGTTAACAAAGTAAAAGACACTTTAAACCACATCTACCAAATACAAAAGTGAACACTTCAACTGTGAAAACATTCAAAATAAAATTATCTAAGGCATTTTTTACATATATCTAGTGTGACAGTTAAACTACCCAGTCCAACATAATGATTTTTTACTATACTAATACTAACTATGATTTCTTTTTATGTCAAGTGCCGGGCTGGTTTTATGAAGTATACTTAAGTTATGCAATTACTTAGTGGCATGTGTTTGTGGGAAAACATGTTTGCTTACTGAAAAAAATGCGTTGTTTACTAACAAAATGATCTTAGCACTAAGAACATTCTTAGCGGCTTCAAGAAACTGGTGCCTGGATTTTAACTCATATATGTGACTTTAGGTGAAGTTTCACACGTTTTCAGTCATTACTGCCCTTAGGTCAGATGACAGGCACAAACTGCATCTATTTTGTAGGACTTGAAGCACGGGTGACAATGTGAGATTCCGTACACACAAGACAGTGAAGTTTATAGCTGTGTGCCGTATACCGGTGTACCGTTGAACTGGTACTTTAAAACGGATTTGCAACCAGTTTTTAGAAACTGGTACTCTATATGGTATGTTACATTTCCAATGGACACTATTGAAAGGTCTTAAATATTCCATAACCATAATATAAACTTCATAAAAAATTAATGAAAAGACTACATTCAGCAGATCCTGACTCTTTCTTTCTTTCTTTCACAATGCACAAGGTCCAGAAGAGTAGATGCACAAGTCCATCAATGTCGTTGTTCCACCAAGCCACAGTGTGGCGCCACTGTTACATACCCATACATTTCCTGCACATAGCATATGTGAACGCGACTAGAAAAATAATGTATGGTATACCATATATGAAATATACTGTATGTACCGTGTTCTGTATAGAGACAAACTGCTCTAGTTAAGTCAAAAGTGGGACCCCAGAGATGACGTCACAAGGTAGGTAGCCATACTGAACACCGATAGCACAAACTAATGACCTTACACACACTGGCTGGAAATAACCACCAAACACATTTGGATGTTACGACTTATGTGCGTATTTCTTTTCCGATGAAACAGGTAAAACTTAGTTAGGTTCAACCACAAAAGTGGACAACATATTTTCCGAATGCAAACTGTTATAATAAGCGACGATATTCAGAACGAAACCGTGGCTTCCCAAACACGAAGAAAGGTATTTGTGTTACCTTGCTGCGGCCGGTCTGTGTGACCACGTGTCAGTTTTGGTCTCTGATGCCGACTCCTGGTTGTGGTGTTCAAGGTGAGAAATGACGACCTGTTCGCTCTGAGACTTGTGACCCGGGGAGGACGTTGTGCCGTGGGAGGGAAGTAGGTCGGGTCGGTCGCCCACAGTCGCTGGGGTCACACAGGGGGAACAGGTCAACAACACACATTGACATTTGTGGTGAATTTATGGAAATACAGAAGTGGTAATTTGTCTTGATATGCATTTTATATATAAAATTATATATATAAATCAAATTTTTTTGTTTTTTCTTATCATATTATGTTTGCTTTCAGCAAACTTCCTAAAATTACTGTTACCATGTGTAGTCACACTCGCAGTTCACAGATAATTTTATGAAACTTCTTCTAGCTACCACTAGATGGCAACACTGTAGTCCCGCAAGTCCTAAATTGGCAATCTAGCAGTAACCGTTTGAAAAGGTTTGTAACTATTATCAAAATAACTATAAGTCCATGTTTGTAAACATAAGGATGGTTGTTATTATAAATCAGTGTTTGTAAACATTGCAAATGTGGTTGTTGTTATAAATCCATCGCGTGCACTGTGTTATAACACCTTTATTTGTACGAGGGCCTTCGGACAATAAATCACACCAAGTGAGACCGTAGTACACCCTATAGAGACACCAGTCTCAGTAAAACAGACAGAAATCATTGAAACAATGGATCATGATACCATGACATAGGTAAAAGTAAGAAACACAGGACTTTTAATCTGGACAAGAATACACATTTTAAAGAACTGATAATTAACACACTGATAATTAACACACTCTGTGCAAACAAGGAAATGTCGACAACTGCAACAGAAAGTTGACCAATGACAGAGGGACGAACCTTGCTCTCCCTCGTACGTCATATGCACTTGACTCTCCGATTCAAATTTCCCTTCATTGCGCGTTCTGCCTATTCCTACCGTACTCTTCCTCTTTATAGGAGACTGTTTCAATGCTGAAAGACAACAAAACAGGTTTGTGAAAACCACGTTGATTACGCTCATCTCTATTATTATGACTAGCACTACATGTTTAGTAGCTTGGCTCTAACCAGTCCACACACATCATGATCAAACATATCCAAACTGGACAAAATGATAAACAATTAAAAATAACTTGAAGTGAAATATTAGTGGGAACCGTACAAGATACCATCATAAACCTCATGAAGATGTGTGTCCTTTGGCCACGAACAAGTTTGCAGCCACATACATCTTCCAAGTATGGGCTCCAAAATGTAACAGGAACCTTTAAAAAGATTATAGAGTATCCGCACTATTATTAGATTATATTGTCACAAGACTATTTTAATGTATGCACTGTTTCCTTCTTAAAGACACATCAATTTTCAAACTGTTACCAACATATATTTCAATGACAGAACATGCAATCTGCTATCTTCTAGTGGTCACTATTGACAATTACATAAACTTTGTTGTCTGTCTGTCTGTCTGTCTGTCTGTCTGTCTGTCTGTCTGTCTGTCTGTCTGTCTGTCTGTCTGTCTGTCAGCCTATGTATTTGCATTCTATTCGCCCTATTAAGTATCCCATAACAGACTGTCCACATAAGATGATCTTCCCAAGTTCCTCTCATCTTTGAATGGCCATATGAACAGTGACAGAGTACTTGTTTGACATGGAGGGAAAATATCAGTTTTGACTCTATAGAAAGATAAGAACGCTGGTTAGTGTCAAGGGAAATGATGACAATTGTTATGGGGTGACACAGACTGCCAGTGACAGGAAATACTTGGGCAAAGACAAAACTTTGGAATACAGCTAAGGGGAATAGACTGTTGTTTATGGTGAGAACTGGGCATGAACGAAACATGAATTACAGTAGAGGATGGTGAGCGGTAATGACAGGAAGAATGTACACTGCTTGAAGGGAAGACATTGTTGTAGGAGAAAAAAGACATGCTGTGAAACTAAGATGAGACCATCCTACTGTGAGTACAACAGCAATAACACTGGCACGACGACAGTGACGGATGTGGTTAGAATGATAATAACAACTACTATTACAAAAACAAAAACAAGGCATACCGCTGAACATTTACATACAAGAAGTTACACAGACTCGTGTATATCACCACATGACATCGTCTCTTACACATGACACAGTCAATCCACCAACAACGACAACATGAGAGAAGAGGGGAAATCATGCAGAAAATGGCTGACAACAAAGAGGAGTAACACAAGGCACGGAGTCAAATAAAGCTTCGCTCATTGTCAGAAATGCGCACAATCAAGCAAAGCTTCACCACATACGGCCCACCACCACCGCATGCTATTGGCCCTCCCACGAATTCTTCTATTCATCGTTCTAGTCATTCACTTATTTCTGTTCTGAAGATCTGAGGTCCCGGTAGCAGGGTTGGAGGTTTAACTCAGAGGAGGAGGAGGTTTTTCAAGTTTAGTCAATCAACAACAGGTTTTTCCATTTTCCCGTGCGGGATATTTGACTTCCATTGCATAGACATAAAGTGGAAAGGATCGTCGTCTTTTGGAGTGTCATCCAAAAGACACGGGCAAAGTGGCATGCCCAAAATTGCCTGAACGTCAAAATTGTGGTGGACAGAACTGAGCCACAGTTCTCTCAATCACACTCATTCCAAAACAGGGTGAGAACTGATATTTGTCAGGTGACAAATGGGCAGGCAAGCATACAAGACAAACGTAAAACGAGCAATACCGATGCAATGTAATCTGGAAGCAGAAACTGAAATATAAAGATGAGCAAATATAAAGGGGAGTTTGTGCGATCTGTGGGAACGACACTCGCATATTTACCTAGCTGGACTATTTTTTTAAATCGCATGTGCGGGCCTTTCGTGCATGGTTCGTCCACTGAAGACATGTAGAACACACAAGTTTGCGACATCTTAACAACGACCACCACATCGCACTGCACCAAACATTACACTGCACATAGTGACACTGCACACTTTGGCAGGATCTTTTACTTATTTCAATTCACTGCAAATATTCAGTACGATATGCAAAAGATCCTACATTCAATCATAGATATATCCCTTCTTTAACTGATTCTCCAATGTCAACTATAGATCAATCCATGATTTTATTCCGTATCAGGCATAGAATGATCCACCAAATCAGAATATAACGTCTTGCTAACTTCTAAGAAGACAGATATATGGTGTAATGAGAATTGTTTTGAATAACTTGCTGGGGGCCAACATTGTTGCGTAGTGTGATCTTAGAAATAGGCTATAGGAAGACGGCCACAGTAAAGCAAAGTTGCCACCATCAATGCAACCAGAAATCAAGAAGGCTCCTCCAGCGTTGCACACACATAATTAATTACATAATTCTGCGTCACAAACAGATACTTACACGATGGTATCTTTTTAAAAACTCGTTCCGCAAAGAACGTCTGGAAGCGTTGCGCGTAAAAACCTGGTCTGTGCACAGATATCGTATCCTGAAAAATATAAATGACACAATCTCAATAAATAATACACAACACGATTTCATGTGTGCATGCACGACACGATCTCATGTGTGCATGCACAACACGATCTCATGTGTGCATACACAACACGATCTCATGTGTGCATACACAACACGATCTCATGTGTGCATACACAACACGATCTCATGTGTGCATACACAACACAATCTCATGTGTGCATGCACAACACGATCTCATGTGTGTATACACAACACGGTCTCATGTGTGCATACACAACACGATCTCATGTGTGCATACACAACACGATCTCATGTGTGCATGCACAACACGATCTCATGTGTGCATACACAACACAATCTCATGTGTGCATACACAACACGATCTCATGTGTGCATACACAACACGGTCTCATGTGTGCATACACAACACGATCTCATGTGTGCATACACAACACAATCTCATGTGTGCATGCACAACACGATCTCATGTGTGTATACACAACACGGTCTCATGTGTGCATGCACAACACGATCTCATGTGTGCATACACAACACGATCTCATGTGTGCATACACAACACGATCTCATGTGTGCATACACAACACGATCTCATGTATGCATACACAACACGATCTCATGTGTGCATACACAACACGATATCATGTGTGCATACACAACACAATCTCATGTGCGCAAATAGAACTATACTGTACATGGGCCATTGATTGTGGGTATAAATGCAACTAACTATGTGTACAAATGTAATTTAACAAGTTAACAACAAAACTTCATGTCTTTAAGGCTACAGTTTCAGATGATTTTACCACTGTAGTGAGTTGATTCCAGATTTTTGGTGCAGCTACAGGGAAAGCACATTGATGTGCTTAGAGTTAGGAGCGAAAACATCTGATCAAAGTGTCCTGGGGACACCAGAAATATGCAGGAGTCTAACTAAATAAGAATGCTGCCGAGCAGACAGGGCATGGTGTGTAATTGTAGCTAATTGAAATGTAAGCAAGGAAACATGTGAGTGAACGTACGCCTTCGTGTAGCATTGACTTGAATGTGTGCTCGAGTTTCTTCGCCATCCTGTAGTTCTGCAGGATGTCAATGATACCGATGTAGAGGAAGATCCTCTCCCCGCGGTGGTTCCGTGCCGGGATACCACCCGCTCTGAAAAACACCATAAGAACAGCATATTTAGACACAATGAAAATATGTAACACTTTAGAACCCATGACGTTAAAACAAAATACACTTCAATTGTCAACAGCAGATTCAGCAGGATATGTTTTGAAATGGTGTTAACTCGAATTATAGTTCACAGTTAATAAATGATATGCAAACGTTCTCTAATACATTCCGTATACAGACATGTATACAATAATTTACGTCAAAACATGCAATATTGTCAATGTTTCTGCCAGTGTTTACCAATAGTATTGCCACTAGCATTTGGTGCTGTGTTAAAACACAAACATTTTTCCTGCTGGTACAGCTATTTAATGGCGGCATTTTATTATGAACTGTTCTCTGACCACTCCATAGTTGTAACTAGTTTATGATGTGAGTTAGCCAACTTAGCTGTGGATGAAAAAGCGATCAGACTTTTTTTTACCAATTATGTTGTTGTAATTAGAAATTATTTATTTTCCCCATGTGGAAAGGGTAACTCAGCTAACTGATAATAACGGCAAATTAACCAACTGTCTTAATTTAAAGCAGAATCTTTTCACAGGTAACTTTTATAACAAGATGCATACTTTGAATCAGGATATTACGAAACCCACCGATAAATGTCAATCATTGTAGTATAATTTAACTTACTTTGGAGCATAATTGTCGATGATGAGTACGACATTTTGACCTGTCAGCTACAGGTCGAAACGTAGTACTCATCATTGACAATTATGCTCCACAGTAAGTTAAATTATACTACAATAAACCATTCTTGGAGCCAAGAACAATATATTCAATAAATGTCAATCAGTTCTATAAATTACTAGCAAGGTAATACAATGCCTGTTTTTTTGCCATAAATAAAATACAACTTAACTACAGGAAGTCAAGAATGAAAAAAATCAATAAAAAAGAAAAACAGATCCCACATAGAAAGTGTTTGACAACACACAAAAAGGGCCGTTCTCACAAAAAGTGCATTATTTATATTCATTCTAGTAAATGTCAAAATCAATAAATATCGTTTTCATGATTGATTTTGTGAAAATATCAATTTAACTCTTTAACCATAAATACAGTAAAACGTTTTTTGTATTATTATTTTAGTTCTGGTTTCTCTCGCCATGTGATTATACACTTTTTGCAAGAATAACCCATAAAATGAAACTAATACTGGTATACCAGAAGCATAAAGAACTGAGCTGAATGGCTTACGAAGGAAGTTTGAATGTGAACACTTTGCAACTCTCTTTCAAGAAAATAAATATAACCTTAAAAAACCTTTGTCCCTGTTAAAAGAAATAAAATACAAGAAACATTAATATTTCATCACTTTAACATAAAACAGCAACTTTCAGATAAACAAACATGTGTAAGTTTAGTTAGTTCGTAAATTGTGTTTGTCCTGATGTAACTTTGAAGAGAAGCGTTCTGCATTAATGCAAGATATGTAAAATATCCCCAATTGATCTGTAGGCCATAGGACCTTGGAACAATTGCAAAATATGTGTGACATTATGGACATTTGATTTGTCCGTCTAACATATGGTACAAACCGTAAAACTGACGAAAGAACCATTATGAAAGGTTGTAGATCGATCTCTGATTGCCTGATGCTGTAGATGTAAATCATCTATAGGGAAAATGTCAACGTACCCCAACATAGATGTCTGTTTAATCTATTATAATTACATATATTTATAAAGTGTAATGTGTTCACGTGTGGGTGTAAGTCTCAACTTTCTAACATATCCTTACCTTATATAATAACACAACAGTGACACAGCAGGTCAGGTTTGTTACAATGTGAAAAGCAAACTATTATCACTATGAAATGTATTTTCATAAAGCTTCTAAACTAATAAAACACATAATTATTATCATGTTAAAAGTCGTTGAGACAATAAAATGGTGGTATATCCTGCATACTTACGGAATATCTTCATCTTCGACTGCCAAAGGTTCTGTTGTTGCCTGAATAGACTCCATTGCAGTCGAGTACTGTGCCAGGCGCTGTTTCATAGATCGGCCACGTGAAAACGCTGTAGAGACATACAAGAAGAGCATTACTTCAACATCCTCATTAATATAAACATTTCATGCCAACAATCAAAACTTCCAAGTAGGATGTGATTTACTACTACTGCTGCTGCTGCTGCTGCTGCTGCTGCTGCTGCTGCTGCTGCTGCTGCTACTGCTACTGCTACTGCTACTACTACTAATAATAATAACTTTCCATAGCACCAATATCCTGAAGATCACAAACTCAAACGCATAACATCCAGTTTCAACTGCTCTACTGGCAATACTGCAATACTACAAGTTACTACACTGGCTAATTCCGGGAACAGACACCGTCCCTTTCTGCGTCAAAGAAAGACCATGACAACTAAGTGATCATGTGGGGTGGGGGTGTCAACTAAACTAGAAATATCCAAACTAAAGCAAGAGCAGAAAAAATTAACACTGAAGCAGAAAATAATCTGTATGTATGGAAGACATTGTTCTTGGTCACGTAGTGGTGTCACATGAGATGGCTCAGGTTTTGGCAGGATAATTTGGCTGTAGATGGCATATCCCTCGGCTGTGTTCATGGTAGGGGCGCTCTGTTTGATGTAAATGGCCTCCTTAATCACACATGACACCAGTACGTGACCAAAACTTATAGCTGATGGGTCGCATCCTCGTATGTTTCACAAAATATGCTCCATAAAAGTTAGTAAATTAATTACAAAATAATTTGTATGTATATTAGATTTGTGCTCTGAAAGCAATGACAAACAGTAGTAAAAAGATAGATAACCATTGAGGGAAGACGGGGGTGGTAAGCGACAGGACAGAGTGGAGAAGATGGGCCCAGAGGCGTGAGTAGGTAGGGTGACTTACACCGAGCTCTGGCGGCCGCGTCTCCAGACGTGGTGCTCTCTTTCTGCGAGGGCCCCACACCAGTGCTGACACTTGTCGTGCTGGCGGCACCGCAGCTGGCTGCGCTGTCCCCAGCCAGGTCTCCCGCCTGGTTCTACGGCAGACACAACCCACGTCATGACACAAATGCAATTTGTGATGGAAGTTGAAGAATCTCACAACTTGACGTGTTACAATGTGTCAACTTGACACGTCAAGCTGGGGCACCAGACGTGGTCTAAACAATGTAGTAGATCTACAGTGTTCGGTAGTGCTGTATTTTCAAAATTATTAATATACCAATCTTTTACAGAAAACACGCTGTGTGAGGATATATTTGCACAGCATGTCTGGTACACTTACTTTGTTACATTGTGTCTACTTTCATATACAGCGCATTCAAAAACGTCAATACAAAACCATACAACAAATACCCCCAATGCACGGCAGATACCGAAAGAAATCCAGTGACACAAGATATGTATGTATGGGCAAACATCGAAAAGTATGCAGGCCTCTGGGTATTTACAAGGTTAATATCAACAATAGTGACGCACCTCAATTTCTTCTTTCTAAATGCCACTGCAGCATATGACACCTCTTCAACTTCATCTACAGTAATGTGAGTAAAAGTATTATTGAGCTGGCATCATGCCGATAGGTTAAAAATAGAGAGAGGGAAAATTAACCTTGTCTTTGAGTGCTTGGTCCAGATTGTGAATGCCCACCAGCAGACTGTAGTCCATGATCTGAAAGCTCTGCAGGACCTGTATAAAGACAAAGACGCATTCAATTCGTGTGCGTGCATGCGTGTGTGCATGCGTGTGTGTGTGTGTGCGTGCGTGTGCATGCATGAGTGTCAAACACACAATCATGCCGAGACTACAAACTGTTCCATGACCGATGTTCTTTATATGCATGAGTACATAAACAGCACAGGCTAGACGACAGATTTCAAATTTGCCTCTCTTAAGAGCAGCCATAACACAACCCACAACTCCGTCAAAAAGTTGAAGACATGTTAAATCTCATACAAAATGCAATCTAAACCAAATTTCTGATCATGTTCTATTTTCAAACAAGACAACACACACACATATACTGAAATCTTCACACCAAACACTATACCAACATCAGATTTTCATTGGGATGTCGTTACCAGTAACATGCAAATGTACAACTCATGCAATCTTACCCGACAATCCCGCTGCATTGTGTTTATCAGAGCGCTATATGTGTCGGCCTCCAGGTAAATGCCCTCGGGATGGTTGGCAAGGAAGTCGAGATCCTTTAACGTGGGACTATGTTTTGCCTTCTCGCGTTTCGAGGCTCGTCGCTTATAGCTGCTGCCCTTCAGATCGTACTTCTCATGCAGTCGTACAGACAATGGTAGCAGGTTGTTCATCACAATGAACCGGATGTTTTTCCCTCCGCACTGAAACCAGCCATGCAAACATGTTGGCAAGGGTGGTGGATCTCACTGTTTTTTTATTGTATGATTATTATTTCTAACAAAAATTCATGGGATCATTTGGTAGTTCACAAATGAGAGATACAAAGGTAATATTGACCAAGTATCAGACCAACACTGTAGCATGCTCACATATGTGTGATTGTTTCAAACAACTTATTTACCATCTGTAATCAGTGAGAACCCTTACACGAGAAAGAGTTTTGAAAAAGGTTGCTACAGTAGAAATTGTGAAAATTTTGTACCCACTATGCCTACCATCTTGGTGGAAAACATTAACGTGACCCTATACATAGAACTATAATTACATTATTCAAACCAATCAATTTTACATAAACTAAAAATTGTGAATCTTATTTATTTCAACTGAAGATCTGATTCTCCAAAGATTTAAAAAAATTGCAATTTATTTATTTAAACTGAAGATCTGAACATGAGAAAAAAACCACTGGAGAGCTAGCTACATGGGGTAACTTTCCAAAGGAGGGAAATTATTCTTTTCATGTAAATAAAAATCACTGAACTTACCTGATAGCAAAAAAGGCCGTAAAACTTTGGCAATAACGTCCTTGTATTCTGAACTAGATTCTACAACAAGAATGTAAGAACATGTGATTCAACAGAGTCGCCAGTGAAACAAAAGTAGTGAGTGGCTCGTATTCTCTAGAGCTATGGTTACACAAACAAGTCTAGCACCAACATTGCAACAACCATCTCTACACAGGCTAATTAAATGGTTTCCATTCTTTTTATTGTAAAATTATGTTATACGTATAAACTGTATAATATGGACTATATTTTCATGATGGTTTTTTTGCTAAATAAAGATAAAGTTAAGTTTTGATATAGTGCAATATCAAGGGCTTAGGACTGCTCGTTGTCTCAGTGAAACAGTTCCCTGGCTGACGCAATGACATCGGCTTGTTGTAATTGACAAGACGTGACAACACATACCATGTAGTAACCAGGCAGCAGCTTCTGTAGGAACTCAGCCTCTTTATGCTGCAGTGTTTTGATGATGAACTCCTCGTCATCTGTGATGTAGAATATGCTGCCGCTGGCTCCTGGGTTTGAGAGTTCTGTGAGTGGATCGTTGCACATTGACAGCTGCAACAGACGATGTTGTGTACAAGACAAGCTGTGTCAGGGCATAAACACCAGACAACATATTCTGTAGGAGATCTGGAGTCAAAGCACATCTAAGCAATTCCGAGCTTGGTTTCCTAAGGTTTTGGTGTAATAGAATTCATCTACTTCATTATTACTGGGCTCATCCTTGAAATATGTCAAACGTAAGGTACAGGAATCTATGGTAAAGCCTGACAAACTATTGCATATGCGTGGATGGGTCTCTGGGTACAAGTTATGTTATGATTTTTTAAATGTAGCTCAGCAAACTGTTGATCTGAGACAGATGCAGCATTTAACCAGTCTCATATGTATTTTAACAGAAAAATCTCACATTTTATTATATTAACATACTTATATTTTATGGGCAAACTATTAATCAATACAGGCATGCACCGACCGACTGACCGGCCGGCCGGACGAACAAATGGCAGTTAGAAGGTGAAAACCAAGATTGGGCTTGGCAGGATTGGCAGGGGCCTGGAGAATGACTGTGAGATTGAGAGATGAAAGGAAAACAAATACAAAGAAGTCCTGGATCACATCGAGGCATTCCTCACCATGGAATCTATGGATAAAAAACAAGAAAACCACTATTGAAATCTGCCAGACTGACATGAATATCATTGCATGGCAGGATCATGTTTTATTGTTTTGAGATAAAATATGGGCATCGTAGTCTTTTGTGCAAACATACCAGGAAGTCATCTGGCTGGATGCCAAACAATTCACGGAAGTATCTAAATGCGATCGGTGCGTACGCCTTGAAGCGGAAATCACTGTAATGATGTGCTGGCGTCAGAGTGCTTCCTTCACTGAAACACAAACAGGCATACATAATAACTGTCCCAACACAATGCTGAAGGTGGGAGGGCAATCTACAGCAGAGTTACATGAACTAAGACATGTATAATATCTTCTGAATGTATGCATACAGCAGTTTCATCTGGTTTTTTTAGGAAACACAGTGAGTAAAGAATAACATACGTTATATTGGTTCCATTCTGTCTGCACAGCCATCCATATCTTACCTACAGTTTTATCAAAAAGAATTTCATAAATATATTCTTCGTTTTGTAAGGTGGACAGCATAACTATTTCAAGTTCTAGACTGTACAACATGTCAGTAGCATTGTGGTGGAGTCCATATACCCAATGTGGCTTGTATATGTGTCTGTGTCATGTCTTGTGTCAAGTGATTTTGCACTGCTGTCCTTTGGTAAGGGTACACAGCCACATACATCGCCTTCTTGATGCCTCTCACAAGGAAGTAACTCCGGCCGCTGGGAGCAAGATCCAGTGAGTTAGACTTAGAGAGAGGCCACCACTCTGAGTCCACACAGCTTACATTCTGCCCCCTGCATGGGATCTTTTTACTTCTACTGGCAGACACCAGACAAGAAACAATGGCTATTAGTGTTTCTGCCAACAGACACAGAAAACTAGAAATTGACCAAGATCCTAATTGTAGCCAGATAGTATCGAACCATTCCCTTGACTGTGAAATCACCAAGGACCAACCAGCTATGAATAAATGAATGCGGACAAGGCAAAGTTATTGATGGACCAAATCAGAAATGACTGACTAGACATAGGAGATAGGAGATTAAAATGGGCCAACCAGTCATAGATGGACTATATCAGAAGAGACCAACCAGAGCTATAAAGGACCCAATATGTGAGGACAAACCAGTGATCAATGGACGACGCTGAAAGAATAACCAAAGGAAAAGAACTACCAAGTCACAGCAGCAAATCAAGAAGACAAAGTGAAACACAAGACTGAGAACAGGCTCACCACTGATGTTGGCAGACAGAATAGAACAGTTGAGATATGAAAGAGCCAATGTACAACTGGAACAGGTTAGTTAGTGGCAGTTGTTAACTGAATGACTCAATCAAGTTGCAGAGTAATCAGGAAGAATATGTACACGGTCAATAGGTGTGTGTGTGGTGTGTGGTGTGTGGTGTGTGGTGTGTGGTGTGTGGTGTGTGGTGTGTGGTGTGTGTGTGGTGTGTGGTGTGTGGTGTGTGGTGGTGTGGTGGTGTGGTGTGGTGTGTGCGTGTTCATTCAGAAATATACCTACCCTGTAATATTGATTTATTTATTTAGGTAATTTCACCATGAAGAAACATAGTACTAAAGTAAAAAAAAAAAAGATTCCAGATTTTTTCTGCTGACTTGAAAATTTTGAAGTATTTTTTAAAACAAAAACAGCTATCAAAGTTCTTTTAGCTTGTACTATAACATTCCAATTTAATTTATATAATGGTAACATAGTAGTATTAAAAAAGGTCACTTTAATTACATAATCACATGTGATAGACACCGAGAGTGTGACATGAACAATATCAATGTAATCTAATAACATTATATCATAAATATGACAACTAAATTCCATTCCATACACCTGTATAATGTACATAACACAATCAAAATTAGCTAGACTTTACTTGGAAAATAAATTCTGCATGAAACTGATGAGTATATTTAACATACAACACCTAATAAAGAGAGTTGATCAGTATTAACTAAACTGAGCCTAAGAAACAATAGCGAATGAGTACATAGCTACCGAATACGCAGCACACAAGCAACAAGCTGACTATGTGACAAAGCCATAAAGCGAAGGTGACTGTGGACTGGAGACTGTTATGGAAACATGAGAATGAAGACATTTCGACATGTTGTCCTTGAGTGGCTCAATTTCTGACAGGCCTATCTTGGCTGGACTGGATTGTGAAGTACATGTCACAAAACTGAGCAAAAGCCAACATACATTCGCAGGGGTGAAAGTATATGGTTGTACTAGTACAAGACATCTAAACACAGGATGGACACACTAAGGGTGTGTGTGAATAAAACTGAAACTACAAGGATTCTGGTGGCTAAATATCTAAATAATTGCGAAGCACTAGTGAGACATCCGAGGAAATATCCAGTGTTGACAGCAGATATGGGGTGAAATATATTTGTATTTGAAACTATTTCAGTACTTTTTTAAGTATTTGTATTTTATGTTTATAAATTAAAAGTATTTGTATTTAAATACTTTCCTAAGTATTTGAAATTTCCAAATACATTTTCAAATACTTTTTTTCAAATACACAGCACATGGTTATTAATAAATTGCACTTTTAAATTATACTTGATTAACATCTTTGGAGTCAAGTAATTTCACTGTGTCATTTGGCAATTCCCTCAGGAATAATGGCAAAGAAAAGCCAATTAAGGCATCATGTGAGAAGTCATTGAGATTTGAGACCACTGTAATTTATTATAAGAAGGATACTTCATGAGAAGCCACCATCACCTCACTTGCACTTGTTTGACTGTCGACTTTTGATCTTTGTTTCCATGCCACAGTTAACAAACCTGAACTCGCCTCACTGACAACACCTTCTCATGTTCCTGAGATGCAACTTCAAGTGAACACTGAAGACTGCTCATGACATACCTAATGCATGGCTACACCCTTCCAGGTTGTTAGAAGGTTGACAAAACTCGGATGCTTTGCATGAGGATTGTACTCTTTTGAAATTGTTTAGTTAATGTTCAGTTCAGTTGATTAGTTAAAATCACGTATGAGCAAAACACTAATGCCAATAAACTTGATGTCTCAATATATGATTTGCTTGTCTTTACCTAAATACCCCAGTGGTAATACATGTACATCATGGTAAGTGAAACATATTTGAAAAGTATTTGGAAAAGTATTTGAAATACTTTTCAATGTATTTGTATTTAAATACTTTTGCATTTCAAAGTATTTGAATCCTCAGGAGTATTTATATTTAAATACATTTCAATGTATTTGACCCCAGGTCTGGTCGACAGTGAAGTAGCTGCCTGCCGAAGAATCTTCCTCAATAAGATTAATTTCCTTTCATTTCAGAGTCATCTCAAGACAAATCAAACATATTTATCATCCACTACAGTATGCTGTGTATACATGTACATAGTGCGGTTTTTACGGGCTTGCCGATATCATTAGGTTCATGTCAAACTTCTGCGAAAACCTGTCCACCCGTCATTTGAACAGGTAAAACCTGTTTTGGACGGGTAGAAATATCGGCGGACGAATAAAAAATGAAGGAGCAAAAAATGTCTTCCACAATTATAGATAGTGTCAGTTATGCCTTGAAATTTTTTATGAGTTAACCCCAAAAATGTATGACTGGCAAAAATGTTATCCTGCATAAAGCTCTGACTATACATGTATGGCTGTGTGGGACACGCTACATGACGGAGCAGGTGTCTTCCCTGATCCCTGATACTCACTGTTCTTAGTGCACCAAATAAACTATAATCTGTGCTTCTAAATATAACACCACCTCGGACCAGGGGAATTCATTGGACTTGTGGTTCTGAAACTATTCCCAATCGTAATTCCCTTCTCCATAATCCATAATTCATGCATACTTTTCTTAAGCAAGTGTTCCTTTGTCCAATGGTTCTACGAATGCGGGAAGGACGTAGACTGTTGTGTCTAGTATTCATTAGCTATTTGCAGTACTACAATTATATTTTAAACTGGTCTTGTCTGCTCCCATATTTTATATGCGCAAGCGCAAGTCATCCCGGTGTTAAGCGCAAGTCATCCCGGTGTATAAGAAAAAAGATCTTTTAGACAAGCAAAATTACAGACCGATTAGCATTCTCCCGTTCATCTCTAAGCTATTTGAAAAGGCCATCAACTCGCAATTAAGCACTCATTTTGAGAATATGTTCAACCCTTTCCTCGGTGCTTTCAGGCCGGGCATGGGGTGTCAGTCCACTCTGTTGAGACTAGTAGAGGATTGGCGCAAGGCACTTGACAGCCATAAGTATGTCACAGCTATTCTCATGGACTTGACAAAGGCCTTTGATTGCCTCCCTCACAGCCTGCTCTTAGGTAAACTCAGTGCTTATGGCCTTTCTGATAAATCATGCAGTTTAGTTAGTAATTATCTCAGCAACAGGAAACAGCGAGTGAAATTAGGACCTCACTACAGTGAGTGGGCTGACATCGTCAGAGGTGTACCCGAAGGCTCTATTCTTGGCCCTCTTCTTTTCAATGTTTTTATTAATGATATTTTTCACTTTTTGGATAAGTCCTCTCTACAATTATGCTGATGATAACACCCTGTCTTATGCTCACTCAAATTCTGACACTCTCATTCACACCTTGCAACAAGATTGTACTTCTGCATTACAGTGGTTCAATATCAACCAGATGAAGGCTAACCCATCCAAATTCCAAGCAATTAGCTTCGGCAAGAGGGGAACAAGGGACATAACAAATTTTACTTTTGAAAACACTACCATTCACTGTGAAAACTCTGTTGTCCTTCTCGGCTTTGAGATTGATCATTCGTTAACTTTTAACACACATATCGCTAACATCTGCAAAAAGGCAGCTAGACAGTTAGCGGTCTTAAAACGTCTCGGTCATCTCCTTACTCGACAAGGGAAACTTGCAATTTTCAAATCATTCATAACATCAAACTTCAACTACTGTCCTTTGATCTGGCATTTTTGTAGCCAATCTAGCACCAAAAAACTTGAAAAAATTCAGGAGAGAGCACTTCGATTTATTTACAATGATTATTCATCCACGCATCATGACCTTTTAAAGACCGCTAACACCGAACACCTCCACGTTAAAAGGATAAAGAAATGGCATGCGAAGTATTCAAAATTGTAAATAATATTGCTCCAACTTTTATTCAAAATCTCATCATGCTAAAATGTTCCCAGTATTCCATGCGAAAGGATAACACTGCAGTTGTCCCTAAGGCAAACACGTCTAAATATGGACTTAAATCATTTGTTCATGATGGGCCCCGGATCTGGAACAGCCTGCCAAATGAAATGCGAAAAATAGTAAACTACGGCTAGTTTCGCAGACTGATCCGGAATTGGGATGGCCCATCATGCAATTGTTCTATATGCAGGTAAACAGCTAACAGCTAACATGTTTGTTGCTATGCCAATATTATGTATATAGCTTTCATTGTATACATGCAATATGGATATGTGTAAAATATTGTAAAGCCTTAATTTAGTCTATTTATTTTAATGTTTTAAAGTATTTATTTTATTTAATAAGTTTAGTCAAATAATCACAGAAATATGTTTTAATGTCTTAAATTATTTAAATTAGTTATATATATACATATCATATATTCTCTACATTTTAACTTATACGTATGCTAATGTCTTAAATTATATATTATTTTACTCTATTTTAACTAATATACTTTGCATGTTTTATGTACCATTTTCAATCGCTATGATTGCCCAAAGTGAAAAAAACAAAACAAAAAACATATTATTATTATACATGCATGTATTATTTATTTTGTACTCATTACACGTATTTTATATGTTTTATTGCTGTCATTTTAAATACTCTATGTTTTTTATGTTTTATGTCTCGTTGCTTTACACTTGTTTGTCGGAAAATAGCTCAGATGAGCTAATGTTATCAATTCACATGTAAACCGACGTTAAATAAAGCTTCTTGTATCTTGTATCTTGTATATAATGTTCCTATTACTAGAATAAATATACTGAAAGTTCATACCACCTCATAAGTTAGGGTTACTGAGCCCACATAGGCTACACAATTTGACTGTCACAATGGGTCACAACCTTCCTATTTATTATCCAAGCTTTGAATTCAGTGATTTGGGTGAAAGTGCCGTGATATTTTTTGTAAACACAGATGAACTGCTGAATTCACAGGTCATTTCAACTTTGCCAAAACATATTTTGGTGGTCAATATGTTAGAATGCATACATTAATTTTATTCCTGATTTATATCGTGTAACAGGACATTAGAATAGACAAATGGATAAATTCCCTTTAAACTTAAGGGTGGTCGGCAAATTTTCGTGCATTCAAGAAACTTGCAGTTATGAATAAACAGATGACATGCTTCACTCGCTTCTCCCTTGAGAGGTGAAATATATGTATGAAATTATTATTATTATTGTGTCCCATGGGGCGCCACTATATTACAACGCAGCAGTCATTGGATCCACAACACAATTAATTAGCACTCCTTTGCACCGACTCTGACATAAGTAAACTGCCGGCTCATCAGAGGCTTCCTGCTAAGAATTAGTGCAAACAACACACACTCTATTCTACTACAAGATGTAAGAAGACTGGTAATAAACATCTTAGTAGACACAATTACCTCAGTTCTATCACAAACAACACCAAACAAACAATGAACGTGGCTCAGCATGCTTTTACCTGGTATATGTGCAAACAACTCTAAGTGCAACCGAGATATGCATCAAATGAAAACCGCTATCAAAGTTATCATTTCTGCATTTTCCGCAAATAAACGGTGTGAGTGAAGGGAACAGTGCTGCAGTGAACTGTCGCTACAAACACACGACGGAAACCAAACAACAATGCAAAATGCAAATCTCATGCGCATAGGCACGTGTTATATATAAATACAACCAACAAAACCAAACGGAAACGAAAAATCATCACTCAGAACTGCGAACAACAGCAGGAACTACGGCGACAGTGCCAACTAGTGCCCCCTAGTGGTGAGCCTGCAAGCTGCACACGAACGAATGACAGACGGCGAACGTGCACACGCACAGGCCATGCTGCCGGGAACGGAACGAGAGAGAACGAAGCGGCAACATCAAGCGGGCATAATCGCTTACCTCGGGAAAAACACAGTCTCTACGATTGTGAAATCTTGCAACAGCAAGTCGCGTTTGGGTTTCGTGGAGAGGCTCGTTATGCTTTGCCCGATGCCGAGCTGAATGGCGGCCATAAGTTCCGTGGTGGGTCTCTGCGTGCGTAACAAAAGAGAAAAGATGAGGAGGTTATTGCTTACCTCGGGAAAAAGAGGCTTTCCGTAATCGAAAAGTCCTGTACTAACAAGTCACGACGCGGCTCGGCTGCCAGCCCGCCCACGAACTGTCTAATCCCCGTCTGTATGCACGTCATCAGCATCGTTGTCGATTTCTACAGACACAAGACATCTCTGAGTGAACATGTATGTTGTTGAACGCATGTGTGCATGCATGCATGAATGCGTGCAAGCACCACAGCGTTCAAATCCATTGCCAAGTCGCTTGAAAATAGAAAACAACACACATATCGCTAGCTTAATTTTATTCTAATCACAAACAGTGCCTAAAATACTAATAAAATATACAGATATTGCAAGCACATCCTAGACACTAGCATGGCACGATATCTGACGTACTGGTGCAGTATATCTGCTGCAGTATATCAATTATAATGCAGCATGAAATCCGAGGCTCCAGTACATCATGATATCACTGGTACCAGAGTGCCACATCTGTGACATAAGTGTGGCATGATTTGCTACCATTTTAAGCACCATAGCACAGTGCTTCATGTTTCAAACACCTATCTAGATGAGTGTTAAATTACTTGCCTAAATATGCAAAATAATTTAGTTTTCCATTTAGACGCTTGGTGGCGTTACTGCTTGTCGATTTGGTGGCACAACGGCACAGTTGTATCTTTGTCCATACAGGTCTAGTGAAGTGAATGATTCTAGCAATTAGCTGGAGTGACAAATCACTGCCTACATGAATGACTTGTGGGAGACTGAGGCATCTAAAAACGCTGCCCTCACCTGAGAGTGATGTGATATCTGAGGAGCCTAGGTGAAGTGATATCAAGGCACCACTACTGCATTACGTGTGATGCACAAGTGGCCCAGTGTTGCAAGACATTTGTGTAATCCACAGTGGAGTGATATTTGTGGCACCACTGATATTCCTGAGGTTGCCATGTTCCCACATGATATATAATTTTGTGAGAACTGCAGCAGCATGTGCTGTGATAAAATGTTTTTAGCATATGCATGTGTGAATGCATGCAAATGCACAACTTATGTTATACTGACAAGCAAATAGCATGGAACAAATTTTATGTCTAAATATTAAAAAAACTTAACGTGTGTAACCTATTCAGCATACATGAGTAAATCACTCACACTTACGTTTAACATTACTTCTATCTAATAACGTTCTCTTGTTCAATAAGCAGAAGATATTTAGGATGGCAGCCATAGTGCACTGATCTGTTACATGACGTCAGTCTTGAATCAAGTTCACTGGATTAATTTGTCTAATACCAATGGTGTTATTTACTAACAGTGCTATGCTACTTTTAGCCCTAATTTAAAGTCACATGTCACCCATACAGACCACAGTGACATGAACCAAAGATTAGGCAAACTAATATTGCGCCTCAATTAGATACTAAATCATGTGTACGTTAATATCAGCATCAAGGCCAGTGGCTATTTATTAAGCACAAGGGGGATATTAATGTGCTCTCTCTACTCGTCCATATTAGTGTAACTTAATACACAATTACGCCAAGCACATCTAGCAGACTGCAACAGCCTTACTGCTGCATGGGCTAAATTTCATTATAAATTCTTGCAGCTTTTCTAATCATTTCAGTCAAGAGCATGCATGTCATCTTCAAAGTTCTGCTCGGTACTAGATGAATTGATTATTAATGGTTAACTACGAAGCCGCCGTCATTGATTTCGACAAGTGGCTCCCAGGTGAAGCCACATACGTCAAGGCAATGCAGCAAACAGCAGCCGTTCTCATTCACCAGAAATTACCCGGCAATTCACAGAAGTACACGCGTGCATGTGCATGTTTGTAGATAAGTGGGAATTATCCATCCCTGTTTGGACATCTACATGTATGGGTGCATGCGTCGTGTGCGCATATTAATTATGCACGAATGCATGCATGCATGTCGTGGCCAAATGCTATCGCTATGTCAGCAGAATTACGATGTAATAAGAAGCAGCATTCATAGAATAAAATATGGTGTTTTTTATTAGTGAGGTTTTTTAATAAAACATTAATGAACAAAAAAAAATGTAATGAAATTTAATATCATGTCTTACTTGGGATATTCATGATTTGAAATATTATGAAATAAAATATGAAACATTCATGATATTTTGCAAACCATACTAAAATAACCAAGTGACATCAATAATAATACTGCGTGAATCAAATATAAATCATCACTAACAAAACCAAAGGAAGACCAAAATATTTTGATTTAAATTCAGACATGAAAAATTGATGAGATGTGATTATCAATTAGTAATATCTGTTTATTACTGGCCCAGGGTTCATATGCTTGAACAACAAAAAGTGTCATACAATTTCCACTCCTACGTCAAAATTAACTACTATTGAGCACAATAGTTACATACACATATCTGAAATTCTGAAGTTTAATTATAACCTAAAGGTACCTACCTCTATTAGCCCACCTCAACAGTGCAGTTACAAACCAACTTTATCTTTTAAAACTTGTTTCCATAATAGGAAAATCCTGTGCTCTCATGGACTTCATTTTTACTAATGTTATTAATTTCTATGCCCCGTTTAAACCCTGGTTATAACCATGCAGCTTCGAGCTGGACTTTGGGGGAGATTCTAGCCCACCTTCTTGTACGTGACTTGTCCGGCGTGGTCAACTCGCCGGTGACCCAGCTTGCGTTCCCGCTCATATTTGCGCGCTGTCGGTGCGGTTGCTGAGACAGTGCGCTGTGGTGTGAGGCCAAAGTCATTCCCAGCTGAATTGGTCTGAAATGAAGATCGCAATAATGTGATTCACGAAAGAACGTTTCATTGGTGCACCTGCTGTGCCCACATATGCAAGGTAAATGAATACAATTTCTAAGCATGCATTATCTTGCTTATATATATATATATATATATATATATATATATATATATATATATATATATATATAATTATAATATACACTACATGTGCTGCTGAATATCTCTTCACGCTAACTCATAGTCACACTCAGTTGTGATGATACCAGCATGAATCCAGCAACCTGGAGGAACACTAGAAAACACACCCGTTTCAAACTCCAGAAAACCCACTGATACATCAAAAGTCAATTAGCAGCAATCAGTATCAAAGAGGAAACGTTGAAATATCCTGTTATTAACGGGTTACAGGAATCAAAGTGTCACGTTTCCTTCCTTCCTCACAGGCTGGGCAGCTTTGTGACACAGACACACCCTTCAGGCAAACAAGTCCGCAGAAGGTCAACTTAAGTTGGCTGACAGCTAAAGAAGTTTTGCAAATATACTGCATTATTCATGACGGCCGGTGACCAAATGAGTCACACTGACACTGGTTGGTGGGTCATGATGCAGAAGCAACAGACCCAATATAATCATCAACCGACGAGTGTAAGAATGGTGTACAATGATTCTCAAGAGGTTTAAGGCTAAGTGTCGAAAGTGTCTTAGATGTCAGACTCAGTGTCTGGCTATTGTCAATATTTAACGTTACTTCTGCATTTAAAAGTCCACCCCAAACTGGTTTATCTAGGCAAATTTTTTTTAATTGATGTTAAAATGTTAAAATTTGCTGAGTGTGAATAATTTAATAATACATATAGACTGTGCATTAGGTTTAAACCGTTTAATACGGGTGTACACTTTCAGTGTTTCCCCTGAGTAACATGTTGTTACGTGGTAGGATGGGCTGAACAAGCACCTAAGGCGTGACACTTCACTATGTGGATCCGGGGGCATGACTACCCAGGCTGGCACACAATGACCCATAGGAGACATGTGAAAAATGCTTTGCTTTGTTAGACTAGGGAATGGGGAAGGTAATAATTATATTATCCCACCCGAGATATGAGAATTGAGTGCCAGTAGCTTCTACACATTGTAATAATAATTGTAGGTGGAGTTAATCATTTAAAGCTCCATGTGAATTTCACTGTTCTAAGGAAAGCTCGCTGTTCTAAGAGGTACTGTAAACTCTCTACATAAAACTGTTTGGGGTGAGCAAAATCCAACTTACCTCATACAAGAGAGCTAATTGTCCTGACTCAGATACAAGTTTTTGAAAGTCAACTGCTCTCACTTTGAAGTGAATAACCTATTGATTGTGTTTTTTACAGTTTCCCTCCAATCAAAAAGTCCAACATTCCTTGACTGTGTATCAGATCTACGACCATTTTCTCAGTTAAAATCAGATACCTAAAATTAACGTGGGGCAGAACAATGAATGGAATAATTAGGGAGTGTTGGTAAAAGGATAAGTTGTGCCACCAGCCCCCTTCACCCCCCATTGTGATGGAGCTATGGGTACTAAATTGTGGGGCCATCTATACATGCAGTGGTGTCTTTCCGTGCCAAATCACCGTTGCACTGCACTGGCAGTTGTCACCACTTCTGCACTGTTCACACGAAAGGACCTTATAAAACACTGCGTCTTCCAGTGACTTCCCCATAATTATGTGCAGGCAGGTGCATAAACATACTATGCAGGTTGAGAACTGGTATTTTCAATTGATCTAGGTGGATGGGTGCACTGCGCAACAGACGATTTGCCAAGCAGCAAACTGCTACAGCAATCTCAGCGACCTCTCGTAGCAATGTTGCATTACTATGGCCGTTGCTGCACTGCCAACTGTGTAATACCCAATTATACCCGCCAGCTATGCACCCATTAAATCAATTGCACAAGTTATGTCCTACCCAAAACAACATTTCATCAAGGCCACATTCGTTAAGAACTTGACTAAAACACAGCCATATTGATGGCAGTGTACACACTATACACTGTGATATAATGATGGATTGTGAAATGCATTTCAAATTCATGATTTTGTTATTAAATTTATACAAACAATATGTTTTATCTAATCGTTATGTGCACATTTTATCTGTTCCTACTGTCAGATGTAAACCTATGGTAAACCTAAGTATGTCGAGAACTTCAAATATGGCATTACTCTTTCAGCTATGACTACTAACAACTGTCTAACCTATTTCAAAACTAATACATCAACATTACTGTTGTGATAGTTTTAAAATATCACAATTAGAAAATTAGGAAATTTCTGTTTTTCAAATCTGAGACAAGCACAGATTTGAAAAACATAACTGACAAAGATGAAAAAGTGGAATACAAAATAACAATGTGTTGTGTATATCATATTTGTTTATAGTTAGGAATCACAATATGGTAAAATATCAAATTTATATCTTGCATTATTGAATAAAACATAGCAAGTTACCAAAACTATGCTAAGTGTCGATAGCTGTAGTTGGCCAACCAAACTACCCATTTGATCGAGCATTAGTCAACAACACAATAAAATAATATACTCAATGTGGTTATATGTCTGTTAATCTGTCTACCAGGGTACACACCATGTATATAATAATTTTGATCTTGACAACGTCATAAATAATTATGTTAAAAATTATTAGAAATAACTATAATTTTTATACACATTTTTACAGTAATGCATCAATGTATAAAAATCTAGAACAAATGCTGATAACCATGTGTGTTAAGGTTTTACATGTACGCAGGTGTTTTGGTTACTGGTTAGGCGTAACATTTTACAAATGAGTTACCCTTCCTCTTTAATGTTTGACCTGGTAATGGATTACCTTTCCACCTCACCAGGTGGAGTGATAAACACATGATATAAATGTAATGCTCACCTCGGTTAGTCTCCTTGGCTTTGCACCTGAAAAGAAAAACAATGTTGATGTCACAAATGAGGTTCAAAGGCATACTGAACATGTGAACATGACAACTGTAGCACATAAACAGGACAAACAGTGCAGACTGTCCAGGACAAAGCACTTGGTCCTGTTGTATAATAATTACTCTATTGAGATAGTGTACGAATTAACTCAGTAACAAGGTAAAGTGCTGCTTTTAATGTTACTGGCTCATAATGAATGACATCACAACAAAGCCAGAGATATCATGTACACTGTATGTAGGCAATGAGATGATTATCTTTGATTTGCTTTTGTTATTATTATCACTATGTTGAGGGGTTAATTTAATCTGTTTTGCCAGCACAATCAAAACTGCACTGTCAGTATCAGTGCCGTTGTGGTGGCTGGTTGAAACTGGCTTAAATAGCAGTGGCAAGCCTGAACAAGACTCAACACACAGAACTGACCTAAGACCCAAACCAAGACACAGACAACAACAAACACTGCTATCATCACAGTGACACACACGCACACACAGTATACAACTCCCAATACATTGGAGTATGGACCATTTTAGTTTTATTAATCTAATTATTATGGGGTACCATGGCAATGCCCATGAGGGTGTTTATTGTCATGTAAATGATGTAATGTCTATAAAATATGTATTAATGCAAGACGTGTAATTCGTTGTCTTGTGTAAACCATGTTCCTGGCATATGCACTGCCCTTGACACTGCAAGCGTTGATCCCTGCTACTTGCTACAACAGCTGCTACCAGACTAGTCAAAGCGCACACGTTGTAAGAGAAGAACATACAACATGACAGTGGGGTGTCACCAAAATAAGCGATGTTTACTTTGTGTTAGTAAACGTTTATTACAAAAATGTTGATTGCAATTCTACCATTTTATGTGTTTCAATATGTAGCGACGCTATCTTAAATAAAACATATTACTGTTATAACAGCTCCACATCAAACCACAATATGCCAGTCTTTAAACTACTTTTCATAATGTAGTGTTTTTAGTTTTTTTTATAATCGCACCATAACATGATGAGAATAGCAGTCACAGGGCATGGTCATGTGATAATTTGAAATCATAATTATATTTAGATATTACCTACAAATGGATGCAGTGCTTTATACGATTTCTATAATCATTCCGAGTTCCAAGTCACATAGACAGACAGGCATACCGTTGTTCAGAAATCTATGAAAGATAATTAGATGAATATCGTGAACCTTTTATTGATTATCAAACCACCCTATGATCATCAGGCTGGCACACTAGATCATGGAGCAAAGGTTTCTCCAAACCAGCCTACAGTTGCTACTGTGATGAGGGAAGACAGACAGGGACAGATAGAGAGAGGGTAGGGTTCTTTAATGCTGTGTCTGTGTATACTGGATACTAACAAAATGGCACTGAAAGATAAACACTGTAAAAACGATGTCTTGCACACACAATCATATATAAAAACTACCATCCAGTTAACCAATTTTCAGTCAAAGGCCAAGAAAAAGTAAAATACCACTGCACAGATAACAGATACTGATCAATGTGTGCTATATTATGAACCCGAGAAGTGCTGGAGGGGTTGTTATTATATGGGTCACTGCATTAGCTGCATCTAGGCCCTGAAGAAGGGCTGGGTCACCTACCCGTAGTTCAATAAAGTCGTAGGTATAACTCAATTATTGACATTCCATAGAATGGCAACAAATGCTACCTACTGTACTGAGGCCAACAAAGACTCACAAAACGTAACTTTTGTACTGTATCACAAACAGATAATTTTGCATTTTTTCTCCACTACTTGTCTTGCAAATAAATGCATAACTTGGGTGTTATCTGTGCAACAAACTGTTTATGTGAATCATTTTAGAGCTTGCTGCTATGTGGATGATTAATTATGCAGCTCGACTATAATGAATATTCATGCTTGTACAGTGAACCACGCAATGACCTTTGACGTTAAACACAATGCACAGGCTGGATAAAACCAAAGTCTGGCAAACTGAACTAAATATTCATGATCATGCCTTATACAGATAGTATATATTATATCTACAGACAAAGCCGAAACTAGAAATTCTGTGTAAGCTAAGTTTTTTGTTATGTTGTCAGGTATAAATGATACTTACACCGATGTAAATACCCCCTTTAGAACCCAACTTTACTTTTCTGTACAGTTACGCAGTATGTGATAATTGTGATTAATCAATATAGAAACAATGCTGAAGATAGTGAACGAAGATAAGATACTGAAGCTCCAGGGTGTCAGTTTCTAGAAAACAATCACAAGACTCATTTGCAAACTGAAAGGGAAACATTTTTCATCAATATCAGCTGAACGAGCAGAGCTTTCAATGCGTAGACTACACGTAGAGCTCAAATTCAAAATGAAAATATTTTGAAAGTTACACTACTATTAATGTAACTTTTAAAACATTTTCATTTTGACCTTTCCTAAGCTATGTCATTTTGATGTAATAATTGTATTGCTTACTGTGGTACTGATAGATATAAATAACTTTAGAAATGAGCATAAGAGAGCTTTATGTTTTATTTAAATGAAGGGACTTCCATCAACTATGAAACTGGTTAGACAATTATTACAGCCTGTTTGTTTGTGTCAGTACTTAACAAGTTACTACAGGTGTAGTCACTAAGTGTGATGGTGTTAAATTGACAGTCATTCTGATTTGTATCACCTGCAGCAGCTATTTATTGATACCCAGTTACCAACCCTAAAGTATTTGACCAATGCAAATATTTTTTGAAAGTATAAAAAAAAACTTCTAGTTTTATTAATGTCAAGCACAAACTGTACAATTACAAATACCTCAAAAATTTATTTACATACTTTCAAATACAAATGTATTTGATCCCATATCTGCTGGCCAGGTATTCTGGCAATACTGAAATGTGAAAGGTCTAACTCTAAGATGCTGCCTACATGGTAAATAAATAAGGTTTTCAAATCACAGTAAATAAACATAACATTAGCATTATTACCTTCAACAGTTGGCAATATGTGGCCCTGCTACAGAATTGGGCACTTGGGATATTTTACAACCATGTTGACAATTCTCTGTATACAGTTCAATTAATTTTAGAACAATTAGGACACATGACTATTAATACAATTGTTGGCACAAGGAGTCAGCCATGCTAATAAATGTCTCTCCTTTTGGAATCATTGTTACCTTGCATGATCATGCAAAACTAATCATTTATTATTTAACTTGGTTATAAATCAAAATAATTATATTATATATAATACATATATATATATATATATACACACACATACATCATAAGAATTTATGCTAGATGATAATTAATATATTTAACAACATAGTGACATTTGAAATGCCTTGAAGTTTCAGTAAGTTATAATTTAAACATTTACTAATGGAATGCAAACAACTCACAAGTTACCATTAGGTCAAATTTAATCAATTCTGTATTCTGTAAGTGCTGATACTGATAGCAGTATTATATATTGCGCAGATTTGATCTAGAGTGCATGTACACAACAGAACCTGTCTTGGGTGCCCTGTCTTGTTTCAACTTCCATGAATTCAGATATGTGTAACAAATACCGGGTAGTAAATATTTACACTCTACAATCTGTAGGGTACAGGTATAAATACACGTTAATGACTTAATTATACATGAATTTGCAAATAGATGGCCAATATAACAGAGCAGTGGTAAAAAACAAGGTCTACAAGGAAAGTTTTGTCAATTATCTGCCTTTGTGTTTTTACAAACTTCAGTTTTGTAAATAGCCTTTTTTATAGATGATTGCTTCATTTTAACATGCTCCTGCCTAGGATGGTATGTTTATGTTGAACAGACACAATGTTTCTTCTGTGACGCACTAGCCTTAGAATGTTTACCTGCACTGAACTGTACCCTATTGTATGCATGTGTAATCAATCATTGTATGCTGTGTTAAATCTTAAATTTAAAGGTCCACTAAAAAGGCAAGTGTTGTTATGCTACTACATTATGCATGCGAATTAAACTGGTTTGTGTCATGCTTGGGCATTGCTTTATTTAGAGATATTTTGGATGGGTAAAATCCATCATGGATGGGTAGGAGTTCAAGCAGATGGGTAGTGGATGGGTACAACATTTAGGAACAGAAGTCTAAATAAATTCAAAACAAGAGAACCATCACAAATATGTGAGTGTTAAACTACCTTTTTAGTTACATTTTAAGTTTTTACCTGTATGAAACAGGTGTTATGTTATAATAATTATTTTATTTTTACTTCTTCGCATTTTATTGTCATTCTTTGTAACTTGTATCCTAAGACCTTTGTACATATATCATCACATGTTGTATGACTGGTATATAAATGGCACGGCCATTGAAACAAGTGAAAAAAATAAGTATGTCACTGAATGAAGATAAGATTGCCAGCCAGGCTGCCAATATGTAAAAGTTATTGTCAATTATGCTTTGAAAATGGATGCCACACATGTGTGTATTATTTATTTCATGAGATAATGCACATATTTACTGGTTTGTACGTATGTATGTGATTGTCAGTCGAAATATTTTGTGGTAGACATCTGCATGTTAACTGACGTCAGTTAATATGCACATGTATGTCTACCACAACATATTTGGACTGGCAATTTTTTTATCTTGCATAAAGGCCTGTGTAGTACTGCTGAAAGCAATACAGCTGAACATAGCAGTATCCCAAGTACATCTTTAGTTCTTTTCTACCTAGTACCGACAGAGATCTAGATACTATACAAGTACACATATCAGCTGTAGATCAATGTTGCAGTGACTAAGTGAGACACTGTTGCCTACTGCTTGGTATGAAACATGCTTGCCTCTTCCACCTATGCAAATACATTATGTAATGTCAGCTCCAGTTTAATATTTGAACTTGTATTCTGCTGGGATCCTCTGCTGGGAAGCCATGTATCCCAGAATCAGTAGACCAGAGTAGACAGGCACTTTCTGTCAGACATTTTTTTTACTGAACTTGAAGTCTTACTACAATAATGATTGTTCGAAAACAACCAGTACTGATGTATAATTACACATGTATCATTATGGTGATGGTACAGTAACTTGTATTGCAAAAATGGTTCAAATTTAATCCCTTTTAAGAGTTTTTCCCAGGTAATCTGGTATTTACCACTATTTGAGGTTTTTCCCAGGACGGTAATTACCACCCGGTATTTACCAGGGTGGGAAAAATGTGCCAACCCTGCTTAAACCACTAGGCTAAATTTTAAGTGACCAACCTACATAGGTACATAGGATAGGAAAATCATGATTAATAACAGTTTTTTTTAAAAAACACTTTTGAGTCATTTTATGTCCTGTGCGCAACGTTTTTGTCCTGTCCGCAACACAAATGAGTTGTGGTTTCCCATGAAGTGTGTTATATTTTTGTCTTTACCTTTGGTTGATATTATTCAGATATATCCCAGCTAAGAGAATATAAAGTTTGGGTTTTTAAATCCAACTATTTTTGGGTGAAATTAAAACTTTTCGACCGAAAATGTTGCATTTACCTTGCACTTGCACATACCTTGGGTATGTGAAGTGGATTTTGTATGGCTTCACATTTATAAAAAATTAAACTGCATCATGTTATACGTAGACATAACACTAATGCTGTCAACAACAGAAATTGACCTAAAGTTAAATACACCATGAGAAAACTTAAAAAAACATTTGTCCTGTCCGTAACGCTTGTTTCGTGATAAATAGCTAATTTGCATATTAAAAAATGCGCAATTTTGACCCAAATGGCAATTTCCAGTAACTTCAGATACCTATCTAACATATACATTTGGTATTTTGCTCAAATTCAGACTTTAATATTTTTATGTCATTTCACAAATACCGTGAAATGGCCCTACACTGTAAAGTGATACGTCTTTGAAACTGTCCGAAGGACTGCTGCATTAAGATGACAGATAAGAAACAGAAATATGATTAAATTATAGTCCCCCCAAAATGTTAAATTATATCTATTTATATATATTTCATTTAGATTTATGTCAACTACATGAACATGTTATTGCAATGCACAACATTGCTCAGTTGTCCTAACTCCAAACAGTGCAACTTGCACAGATGTTTTCTTCAATATTCATAACACATTCTAGATTTAGGCCTATGCAAATTTCACAGCATCAAATAGTAATGATGCATTGCACCAGACTGACCAGACATAACCCGCCTTGAACCCATGGCTTTGTCCTGCTGACACAATGAATCCAATGCCCTTGGCTTGCTATGTACAACATTGTTTACTCAGATGTGAGCCTGTGACCAATAAGTAGCTCTGGACATAAGAGTTCTGATTCTACTAATGCAACCATGCAAAGAATAATTTATTTAAGCTATCTATGTTGGAGTTGGGTGTTCTAGATTCAGTCTTTTTTGTGTGGATCACTGACTCCTGCTGCAGAATATTTTAATTTGCCAATTGTATCATCACCACTCCAGGCAGCATGTGCCTGGACAGTTTTATTAGGCCAAACAGTTTGCAGTTAACTGTTGCACCACAAAAACTTTAACCCTTAGGCATGATAATGCAGAGGCAGTATCTAAAAGAGCATTGTTCCCCAGCAACATGATGAGTGAAGTGGGCCAAGTCACTGTTTTTCTAAACAACCTCACCCAAAATATATTGCAACTGCCACCTCATTGCTATTCCATGTATTTGCTGACTATTTACATGTAATGTTATAAAGACGTTTACTTCCTAACTTGTAATTTCTTTTTTCTCTGTATGCCAGGGAATAGCTTAAAACACACTTCAGATACATCATTTTGATGCTAGTTTTAAAAATTCTTCCCTGGGGCATGTTGACCTTCAGCACTTGCTCAGCTCACTCTACCACCTCGCCTATCATTTTACCAATGGGAAACACTGAAAGACGTCCTAAATTTCTTACCCATGCCAATGACAAATTAACATAATTCGTACATGCTCATGCCTCATGGTCAATTCAGCCTGCCCAATGAAGAAGTGACAGATCTCTGAAAATCATTAGTTTAATTATTGCAGGTGTGGATCTATTTCATTCGGAAGCAGATCTCAACACTCAACACATGCACTGACTTACAAGCCTAGCAGTTTTTCTACGCAGCCGGGCCAGGATAAAATAATTGCTAGTCCAAATATTTTGTGGTCGACATATATGCATGTTAACTCACTTACATACAAGCTAGTAGAAATATGTATTATGTCGTGAAACAGACAAAACACCCCTTTTCATAAGATAATTGACAATAAACACAGACCATACCGGTATGTAGAAAAGGTGTCTGTGCAGCATTACTATTACAAGCAGTTAGATGTTAGTTTATGTATGCCATGTACGATAAACACTACACACTTGTTGATGGTGGTGATTTTTAGTTTGCCAGACTGTGACCTAATTATTGATACTGAACACATAATTTTGGCTTAAATAGCTATGGGCATTCATAACGGTGATACAGTTATGATCAATACCAATATTTCTGATTACCAGCTTCATAACATTCACATTAAACCACAACACAGTATGTGACAATAACCAGTTGATTTAACGGTTGAATTTCCGGCTTCAACAAGTGTGAGAAACTGTTGTGACATAACTCAATAGTCATGACAGATGACAGACTCATGACAGACCCCGAAGAAGGAATCTGTGGTAATGTATAGCCTTCGGTTGAAGCTATACTGTTCTGTGCAAAACACTATAGCTACTCCATAAACAACAATGTGTTACATTCCTACAATACGGTGTTTTGACACCTAAGAATATTAAGCAAGATGTCATAAATGATGCTAAATAGTGAATTTTGTAAACTCATAAACTTTGACTTACTTGTAGTGGCATACAAATGCTAGGCCTTGGTTACATGTACACACAGTCACTGACCTCTGTTTTATATGATTATGGACATGGGAGATAAGCCTGATATAGATCTGATTATTTATGTGACTCACGCATGCATTTTAAGTGTGTACACGTCTAAATGTATAATATGCAATATTCAGTTTCATGTATTTGATTATTTGGTAAGTTAATATTGATTTTTACTGTATAAACTTGTGTACATTTGGTAGGTCTACGATCAAGTAAATGCAATGAATTGTTTTATTGGCTATACAGTTTTGCAGCTGAGATATGTCATTCGGGGACAACTTACATAGGTGATCTTTAACATGAGATAAGTTGAGTGAATATATCACAGATATGTGCGTTCCGGAGCAGGTCATATGGTCACTGCCTTGTTTAGTATTGAAACTGTCTACGTCCTGGATGAAGTCGGACTACGCCTACTACGAGTCTACGTTTGTTAGAAGTGTCAGTGGTTCCCTTCATGTGTCGAGCTTATTAAGACTTTTTATATGAACACATAGCTCGACTAATAGAAAACTAGTCTCCAATAATTGTTTGCATGAACATATGCCATGTTAAAACGTTTTCCCGTACCTGACTCATCGAGTCTGGATGCCGCCATTTTCTGGGTCTGTACTCGAGATTCTTCCATCGGTGACAATGTTCGGACACTGACAGGCGGAATATTCAACGCTCATGAGAGTAGATCGTCATATTGTAGCTACAACTATTACTCCTGAAAAGAGTCCTTTGATTTTCGTGGAACCGACAATAGTATTCCGAGGGTATGTACTGATAATGTGGAGTTTGCTGATAATAAATAAGATCCTGTCCCTTCCTTGTTATCGGCAGACATTGCTAAATCCTGCGCATGCGTAATGCGGTAATTTGACGAAGCGGTGACATCTGCTGGTTTGTAAGTGGACTACGCTAACAGAAACGCTACAAGAAAGGTAGTGTAGTTTATGAAAAAATAAAGGTAATCTTTTGGTGGTGGAGGAATGCAGTGATCACGGTTAATAGTGTACGCATTCCCAATAAGAATGAACTGGTGATTGATTATCTGGGTGATGATCGTGCCATGTGGGTTGGACAACAGCAGAAAATAATGTTAAGGGAAGGTGAACATTTCATCAAGACGCGAGTCTCTCAAAACATAAAAGCAATCTTTGCTCTGTAACATCTACAGCTAAAGAAGCAGCTAGCCTTCAAAATGTAGCTAAAACAAGAGCGAGAAGAAGTCTGTCTGTAACTCGATGAAGTTTAATGCCGGCGAGACGGTGGAGAGACGAACTAGATGACTACTGTTAGGGTACCATCTTGCAGAGGATAGTGCAAGATAGGAAGATATGGAAGCAGCATGTTGAGGCGCGCCCTATCAAGGGGCACTATGGCTGCACAATGATAATGTTATGTTTTATATTGTTATTGTCAGGTAAAACGCCACTTACACAGTCTAAATAATACAGAGAGATAAATTGTACCAATTATGCAGTTTTCTATATTATTGCAATTTGCACCAATTCTAAAACATTATGTTACAATTAATATACTCGGTAAGCTAGGCTGGTACAACGTTCCCCGTATCGGGGCAAATTAATTGTAACACTTTATGATACCGCATACAATTCATTATGCCACAAATGTATACTAGGCGGGACAATTAGTTATGCCACAATTATTTGCGGGAGATATGTGGGGACACTTTTACATAAAACAAGTTTCGATTGGTTAAGAAACCCACCCGCAACGGTGAAATGTGTTGTTTGTGTTACAACTAGCCCCGATCTCCCCTATGTCATTTTAGGTATATGTGCAGTATGTTTGTGAAGCGCCAGAGATCAATTTTAATTGATCAGGCGCTATATAAGTATTTTATTATTGTTACTGCGTATATACAACACACTACGAACCAATGGAGATAGCTACAGGAAATAAAATCGACGAGGTGGGGCTGTGCTTAAAGGGTTGGGAAAGAATATTATTTCTGAGAGACGTGTAAAACAAATTGTACATGTAAATTATGATGTATAATATATATATATATATATATATATATATATATATATATATATAGAGAGAGAGAGAGAGAGAGAGAGAGAGAGAGAGAGAGAGAGAGAGAGAGAGAGAGAGAGAGAGAGAGAGAGAGAGAGAGAGAGAGAGAGAGAGAGAGAGAGAGAGAGAGAGAGAGAGAGAGAGAGAGAGAGAGAGAGAGAGAGAGAGAGAGAGAGAGAGAGAGAGAGAGAGAGAGAGAGAGAGAGAGAGAGAGAGAGAGAGAGAGAGAGAGAGAGAGAGAGAGAGAGAGAGAGAGAGAGAGAGAGAGAGAGAGAGAGAGAGAGAGAGAGAGAGAGAGAGAGAGAGAAGAAACCCGGGTAAAACGGGATACTCGGGTAATATGGGAAATCGCTATATGCAAAGAATAGTGCTGCCATAAAGTGTATTTTCGCTTCCAACTATCGTAGTGGAATCTGCTGACTACTGTACAAACCGATTGGTATGCAATCGTTAGTAATCCTTAGCTTTGACCCCTTGCTAAATTGTTTGTTTGACGATCCATCTAAGTTTGCTAAGTAACAACTTGTCATATTTCAACTTCGAATGTCGTGAGGATGTTTATTAGTATAATAGTTTTTCGTGAGAGTGAGCGATAATTAATGTATCACAGTTTGATTAAACCGTGCCTATTCCGGGCAAAATGAGATATACTAATGCGGGCAAAATGGGATCAACAATTGCGCTTGTTATTTCGTCTTTTTTTTCCATTGAAAAACATTAAAAATGCAATTTACTTTGTCTCAGTAGATCGCTTAATTTAACTAGTAGCTCACTAAGTTCCATAAAGATGTGAGATATATGGATTACATAATTATACAGGAAGAGTAATCCGCCCAAGGTACGACAGTCAAATTCACAAAGAAGTATGATATTTTGCTTATACGACCTTACCATATCGCATATCTTGGCTATTCTTATTGTAGTTTACTAGCGCTAATATATCAGTTACTTAAAATAACTATTCTGAATATGCAGGACCACGTCACATTAGCGAATGACACAACTAAATATGCATCCCATATTTCCCAGATCAAAATCCCATTTTACCCGTATATATGGGGGTAAAATGGGAATTTTGCGGGTAAAACGGGATAGTCCGTTTTTATCAAAAAATAATGATGTCAAAAAACCAATACCATGCACAGTTGAGTTTTGGTGTGTTTGGCCGATACACAAAAAAATGTTATACTAATGCGCAAAATGTGGTTGCGACGAACAGCGGAATGTTAACTCTCCCATATTGCCTGGTTTTCCCAAAATATATATATATATATATATATATATATATATATATATATATATATATATATATATATATATACTCAGCCTTTTGAAGGCTGAATAAGATATAACATATTTATCACATTTATTCACATATACACAAAGAGTTGTCTGGGTGGTCATTTACATAGTGAGGTTGGATTTTGTTTTCTAGTAATAAAAACATCCCTTGTCATTCCGCGCGAGCCCCTGGCAATTAATACCCCTCGGTTAGTCGAAGACCAACAGTTGAGAAACGCTGAATATTTACAGGACACAAACAAAACCGTGGAGTTTTGTAGTTAGTCTTAACTCTACGCGAAGACGATAGCTGGCCTAGTTATAATGACATACGTTGCAGCGACGTTTCACAATGACCTGACAACGACCGTGACATACATTGCGGCACATACGCACAGCAGTCACAGGGTCACTGGGGCGGATCACAACATCGGAATAGCAATGTCGACTGTCTGACTTACATCGCTATTGAGACACGTGCAGGCCGGAGACCTATATTTATATGGTAAACACTAAGTGAAGAGCAACGACAGGTCGAATGTTTAAGTTTGGATGCATATGCCGCATAGACCCTAGCTAGCTGTGTGTTCGTAGGTGTTTATATGCGGGTACAGGGACATGCACACTCTCTCACGTGCACACACGCCACACATATAGCGCTTGCTCGTTTTTTCCTCATGAGATTAACTAACTGTAAAACGTGTATCGGTAGCACCTCACAGAACTAAGCAGATTCAATGCATATAGGCGGTTGTAGGAGGTTGGGACGCGCGCGTGCTCATAACCATTTTTGAAAGTACCCGCGCTATAATTTAAAGTTGCCCCCTACCTTGACTCTTTCAAGCTACTCGCGATTGCAATAGGGGGATTGCAGATTTTTTGGCTAGCCTAAATGGAGTGGTTAACAGGTTTTCAATTGTATTTCACTTGAATAGGAGTTACGAATTCGAAACTGTGAGGAACCAGCGACCTTACAGAAAACAACTACGAACTCATTTGTAAAATTATATACGAGCTCATGAATGTAGCATATTAGCCGTGCACCTACACGTAGATGACCGACGATATAAACACGTTCAAGCAATCCACACAATAACATATATTGCCAAAGAGTAATCACAGCACGTGTTATGTTATGTTATGCGTGTGTTCTCTGTACAGTGTGTGTGTTTTTTATATTTTTATATATATATATATATATATATATATATATATATATATATATATATATATATATATATATATATATATATATATATATATATATATATATATATATATATATATATCTATGTGTGTGTGTGTGTGTGTGTGTGTGTGTGTGTGTGTGGTGTGTGTGTGTGTGTGTGTGTGTGTGTGTGTGTGTGTGTGTGTGTGTGTGTGTGTGTGTGTGTGTTTGTAGTACTATCCCTGACACATCCTTTTGACTCCTCTTTTAATGCAGTTTTCCTGTCGTAATTTCGGTCTTCCTCGCTTCCTTTGTCCATCCACCTTCTGTGCGCATCTGCTCTATTTGCTACTTTGCCATCTCCCATTGCTTCCACACGACCAGCCCGTTTCAACCTACTCTTCGCTAATTTCGTATTAAAACTTCACTCCAACCTCCACTCTCAGTTCCTCCATTCTTCTCTTGTCAGCTCTTTTAACCACCAACGATTCATTTTACCCAGTTATTTTCGCTGCACCTCATGATCCGTTGTTTCTTTGTTAGTGCCACCGGTTTTAAGCCACACGTATATGCTGGGGAAACACGCTACTGTAAAACTCTTTATTGTAGCCAAACATTATTTATCTACCAGGTTCCTAGTCGATTTTGAACTGGGTAATTAGAACTTCCTGTAATTAATTTATATTTTCAATAAGCAGCAACGCTAAGTGTTGTGAAGTTACTGGATGATCGCTTGCGCCTCATCATCCATGTTAAGATGTAAAGTACATGTTAAGTCCTTATACATATGTTTAATTACTTTTTCGTCAGAGTAAGTGACTAAGTGTTCGCATTTATCATGTTCCTGTTATGTAGGTTAATTTGGGAGATGTTGCGTGAAGAATAATAGTGGACGGCTTAGGTGGATATTTATAGGGGCTACTAAGGGCAATTGTTGTTAAAGCGGTTCATTTTTAACACATGGTTCAAATCGTGCAAGATACTTTTACATCGTCGAAAGGTCTACAAGTTTTAGGTTATCCGTCGTGCAGAACGTCTTTGTATCTTAGTAGAGATCATCGGGTCAGTTGAATGTATCTTGTTACTGGTCTTGAGCTCACCCGCTATCTGACTGATGACGTAGAGGGCGAAATGCTGGGTTGAAATGTCAGGCAGATACATGCAAAACTAGCGGAGATACGGGTGCACAAGCAAGTAGAGAATGAATGTTTAATAATATATATATATATATATATATATATATATATATATATATATATATATATATATATATATATATATATAATAATAATATATATATATATATATATATATATATATATATATATATATATATATATATATATATATATATTATATATATATATATATATAGTATGTTGTATTCTGGTTATCCAGTATAACATTTGATACGTTTTGTTACACAAACACAATCATGACGGTGATCATTTCGACGCTACAGTGCGCATAACTCCATCTGGAGGAAAGACATGAAATGCGAAAGAGGGCGCCACTCCAGAAATAGCGCGTGCAGACGCGACGAAATACCGGCGTGACAGTCTGGGAAATCAACCGGACCACAACATCGTTCTACTACCGTTTATCGTATGTTACTGCGCATAACTCGTACATGTCAAAGATTAGCGCATATTTTCGGCCCGCAGCTTACCAGGCTTGAACGTATATCCGGTCCAGGATGTCGTCCCACCTCGTTTTGAGTGTTGTTTATGAACGTGTAGATGTCAAAGATTAGCGTCTTTGTCCAACTTAAATACCGTGACAGCCTAAACTATGCGTGACATATGCATATATGCATATTATAGTTTATTTTATTGATCTATTGGTGCGCTTACTTTCTTGCAATTATTATTAATAAACCTAACAAAACCTGATAATTAGCGTTACTTGTAATTATAAAAAATCTTAATATCATTGTTTCAGAGCGTTGTGGATCTTATGGCTTCGCCACAGCAGTAGTTTTCAGCGCTTTTTATAGCAAATGTACATGCAAATCTCCGCTTTTTCATACCATATAGGCCTAGATATCTGTGTCAGTTTGGGATGTATGTAACTGTCTACTGGCGTGAATACGTGCACGAAACTGTAGTGACGTAGGGGAAAAGTAGGGCGTCGCTACAGCATGCGAAAAATGGTTATTATGTAACACAGTCGGCGTATCCATGGGGGGCACAGCTGGCCCCCCAATCCCAGAAAATTTGGAACATTTGATACTTCGTTTCGTAAATTCAATCATTTAACACCATCCCATGTGCATTTATAGTCCATAATAGCGCACATTGAGGCCGAAAATACGGTGCCGTTGGCAAAAACAAACTGTTCGTTGATCCTTACAAATGTACAGCGCAGTAACACGTGGCCGCTGCGCTTGCGGCTGATACAAATCTGAGCACTATTATGGGTCTCAGAATGTGTCTAGAACGAAATATTTCTAAAACATGATAAATACGCCTGGGCATGATGAATTATTATCATTTGGGTTAGGGTTAGTATGACGTATCCAGTGTAGGCAAATAAACAATTTAAATAGCGACAACATTGAGAAATATGTTATCATTGAAATTGAATTCAGTTACCCAATGTGTTGGAATCCTCCACATTGAGTAACGACAACGGCGACAACACGGCAACGAAAACGTTATCATTCTGAATGCGAGTGATGGCTGTTACTATATAACACAATGATTCCAAATTATCCGTTGTAACAAAAACTATTTATATAACGTTAGTCAATTTTCTACAGTGGAGTTGGAACTTTCTATCGATAATTTAGAAATGTTATTAAGCAGAAACATTACACGTCGTGACGTGTCTAGTTGAACGTGAGCACTTCATTGGCCACGTTAAGGTACACATGTTTAATTACTGTTTCACCAGAGTAATTGACTGAGTGTTGATATTTGTCATGCTCCTTGTCTGCAGGTTTGGTAGATTTAGCGCAAGAAAAATGGTGGCCACCTAAAGCCGGCCACCACATTCCTCACGCTACATCTCCCAAACCTGCAGACAAGGTACAAATATCAACACTTAGTCACTTACTCTTATATACGAGCTATGTGTTCGTGTTTCTAGATTACAGTATTGTCAGTTGTCTTTTTGTTTCTTACATTGACGGTTTATAAATGTTTACAGCATTCGCCACTGTCTGCCCAGGCGAGGGTACGAGCCCTGTGGGTGGTCACTGCCCGGGTGCTTGTCGTCCTAGCGGTGGTTCATTTACCTAGTAGCGCTTACCTGGCTATAGACAAGTGGTGGATATGTGTACGAGCAGCCTTCGCGCATTAATTGTAGCATATGGCTGGATGCTTCCCAGAGACGTTGAGATGGTGTTTGATTGAACAGGTCTGCCAGGGAAGTAATGTGTAAAGCGCTTTGCGCAATCCTGAGGATTGGATACTGCGCTATATAAGAACTTACCTTTAGCTTTTACCTTTTTACATTTTTCCGGCGTTATAAACGTTCCGATTGACGTTTCTGCGCATGCGCGATAAATGTAAAATCATCAATGTGCAGCGAAACGAAAAGCATTTATGGTATAATTACTACGGGCTGCTCGTTAGGATGTATATAACCTCTAAGCTTATATAACCTCTAAGCTAAGTTATTTGTCGCAAATTAACACGAAGCAAACACATTTTGAGGCATATGTTGATAGCAATCGCAAATCACGTGACTGTAGTGCGCTATAATCCGTGACAGTGATTTAAACAAACGTAATATTTTAATGTATTGAACAAACGTGTAGGCAACTGTTCACAGTAATCATTACAGGAGAGTTAACGAACAGCCCGTGGCAATTATACAAAAATTTCTTTATCGTTTCGCTGCACATTGATGATTTTACATTTATCGCGCATGCGCATAAAGGTCAATCGGAAAGTTTATAACGACCAGAAAAATGTAAGCGCTACAACGTCCCAAATATTGAGAAGGGACCTACATTAACGCGATTCTCCGATTCACGAGAGATACAGTCCCCAATGTTGAGAGCTAGCTTCTATGAATATTTTTTTGTAGAACTGACAACTACATTGGAAAATATATATATATATATATATATATATATATATATATATATATATATATATATATATATATATATATATATATATATAGTTTGCTATGCAGGATGGCCCCCTCCAATGGAAAATCCTGGCTACGCCACTGGTCGCCGTGTGGGTTATGAACTCATTCTCTGCATTCTGGCACGGGGTTAAAGTTAGTTGAGGTCACGCTAGTCGCGCGCGTATACGCATACGTGGAACGACATCCTAGACTATACATTCCAGACCGTCTCACCAGTGCCTGTGTTATACGTTGCGGATTTTCAATCGTAAATAACTTAAAAACTATTTCAAACGCCTGGGTACATCCAGAGATATATTTGCAGATTGCATAATTATATTTATAAAAACACGAAATTTCGAGGTTGGAACTCGACGTACATTTTTTTTATACTATGGGGTCGTTGCGCTGCGCTATGGTACCCCTGGCTGGTAGTCTCCACAAAGCGTGGAAGTGAACGGAGTCGAACTATCAAAGCATAGCAGTTGACTTCGCCAGTCGCTACTGCGTCAGCCGGTGGGAACAGCACAAATCCCCGCCGTAATTTGAAGACAGATACACGACTGGTTGGGAACAAAATACAATGACCCATTCGCATCCTAAACAGTGCATGTAACAGGAGCAGCCTGTGGCTGAAATCACCCAAAAATAAATCACATGACCGGAGGCCGACCACACTCCTCGTGGACGATTTCACCGGCTGACGTTAAGAGAGATCTGGAAAGAATGGAGAACAAGAGCAACAGATAGAAGAAATTGGAGACTGTTGGTAGAGGACGTGGTGAGAGAAAAATGAGGAAAGAGAAAAGGAAGAAAAACACGACGGATGCCAAGATAAGAACACCAGTATGCAATCTGATCTTAGTCTAATAACCGGGAAATTATTATTTTGGTAATGACCAGAACGAATCACGTGCCTTATCAGGTATACTAAAATAGACTATAAAAGCATAACATCTTAAGAATACGAGATATTGGGAACTAGTTTTTACCTAGTTTAATTTTAGCAATTTTAGGTCGTTAATGTCCTATTTACAGACATTCACTGTAATTCACTCGGATTCACAGACACAGTCACACATAAGCTACACACGTATTAAGGTGAGATTGTTTTGCGGAATTAAACGAGGACACTTATAAAATACAAATATCGTGGAAACTATCAATCGAGTGGTCTAATATATCGCACATGTATCGCTGCCTTTACTTGAGTACAACGATTTCCGCGTGTTTGCGTCCCACGTGAATGTTGGCGCGGAAGTGACGTCAACACTGGTTTCCATTACCCACGGCGAACGATCGATAAGGCACTGGGCGAAGCGCCGCTGTATTCGGGAAGAAACATAGTCTTTGACCACAACACGAGAATGTGCGTACATACACAACTGAGAGGTGGGTCTTTTGAAAAAGTAGCGATATTTCAAGTGCCCTTAACAGGGACATGTACGCCGTACGATATTTCAAGTTAACTGCTGTGGCAGCAACATCATGGCGACGCTGAACAGTTTCGACAGCGGACAAAGCTAAGCTCACAATGTTTGCTGATGTGTTTTATCACACACACTAGCACCGCAAAGGTAAATAGCAAATAGCGTCAAATTATTTTGCTTTTACAATTCTTAGTAAGAATAGTTAGGTTGCGTTTCAATTATATGACGTCACGGTCGCGTAGGGCTACGTCACACAACGGACGGTACAGGTTATGTTCTCGTTACATGACTTCCGGTAGCCATTTTATTTCAGTGGCATTATTATATCCCGTAAAATTATATGATATACGTCAACATTAATTGATACCTAATTATCAGTAGTTACTGTTGGATAAAAAATATTGCCGTAGAGTTAAGAATACGGTCAAGTCGTCCCTGTCCCACTTGGCTACTTCCGGGCGCAACTGACGCGTCTGCAAGTAGCCGGAATGAATTTCTACCCATGGTAATGGGCCAGCGTATTTTCTGCCCTATTATCGTTATTCTTCTTTGTGTTTCAGATATAGTGCGTCAGCCCAGACGACAGCGGATACCTGAAGGTGGAGTATCGATCAAAAGGTATGTCGCTAATTGTTATCTTATTTGACCCAGAAGAGGACGCAGAAGCAGATGCAGAAGATGGAGCAGAAGAGGACACAGAAGAGGACGCAGAAGATGGAGCAGAAGAGGACAAAAATGCTGGAAGAGGACGCAGAAGGGGACGCAGAAGATGGAGCAGAAGAGGACGCAGAAGAGGACATAGAAGAGGACGCAGAAGTGGACGCAGAAGCGGACGCAGAAGATGGAGCAGAAGAGGACGCAGAAGAGGACCAAACATGCTGGAAGAGGACGCAGAAGAGGACGCAGAAGACGGAGCAGAAGAGGACGCAGAAGAGGACCCTGAAGAGGACGCAGAAGCGGACGCAGAAGATGGAGTAGAAGAGGACACAGAAGAGGGCCCAGAAGTTTACATAATCAAGTTTCCCTTGCTCTTTTAACCTTGTTTTGTTTATGTTTCCGGGTGCTGTGACGTCACTGGACATAGGAATGAAGAGTACGACAAAGGGTACCTCTGTGACGACAGCAGTAAATATGAATTGTTGTTAGTTCTCTATGTAAGGCCTAACTAATTTGTATTGCTTTTCAGATCTTAGGCTTCATGAAGGTTTCCGTCTCTTTGTTAATGTTATCGCTTTTCTGTTGTATACGCAAAGCTGCAGCCGTGACGTGATTGGAACACTGAAGACAGAACATGGAACAAAAGGTAGATTTTACAAAATTGCTCTCTCCGCATCTACGATTACAGACTACAATTTTAATCCGACATTTATAATTGATGTTTGTTTTTCAGATCTCCACACTGCTTGGCAATAAATTATATTACCCATATTTTATGTTTCATGTTGGAAACTGTTCAACTTGATTTGTGGCAAGACGTAACGTCACAGGAAGAAACAACGAAAGAGCAGCTACAAAAGTAATAAAAAGGTAATATTTCGGTTGCATCCTTCTTATTACACACATGCCTACAAGTAAAATGTCTTTTTTGGCGTTTCGATGTTGCAGTTGTGCCTTTAGGGATCACCAACGACGTTCTGCCTGACACACGGGAAATGGTAAAGATCATTAACCGAAGTGATAGTGTTTTCACATCATCTTTTGTGCCTGCACAGCATCAATTGCTTGTATTTTGATATTTCATTATCAGTTTGTTCTTTGTTTTAGGGCGGAAATAGCCATGATGTATCTACCTAAAACGTTCGTTACGTGCCATATTGTGTACGTTTCATGACGTAATGATCTTCACAGGTGAAGCCGATACAGCAAGACGTAATTATGCATTCTAATTGAAGTTTTAGGTCGGAGGTAGCCAGAGTTTCAACAACGTTATCTCGTCAACGACCGGGTCTCGCTAGACGGAGACAGCGACCTTCCGCTGGAGCACACGCCACGGCAGCGACAGAGGCCGACGGACCGGCACCGTCGGCTCGGCTCCGTGGCCCACGTCGCTCACCCAGAGTAACGGCGCGGGAGACGCGCCAGGACCTCGCACACGAGTGATGTACGCGTCGAATCTTGATAGAGAACCTTTGTCGCCTATAGACGATGTAGAACGACACGTATTTGTGCGGCACGAAACGTCTGTACTGTTTCCTTACGTACTTCGGACATATAATGTCACTTTGCACAACTGACTAACAGTCAGATTGTGCCGATACCGGCCTCTATATACTGCATGGACTGCGCCGATTTACACACGTGCCGGTCACGTGATGTGACAGAACTAATACTGATGACGGTCGCTATGTACCGAAAGAAAACTCGAGGCATCTCGACGAGTTGATCACGTAGATGCATGTGTAATATAATACTTGTGATTATTGCTGGCAACAACTGGATTTATACGGATATACACACAGTAAAATTATCCGTGTATTATAATAATAAAACGTACGACGCTTTGTTGAGAACATTGCAATATAATGGTTGCATATTTTGTTTCAGTGTGATTAATCGGTTGTATGTGTATTTAAAGAAATATACCACAACGTGCACATCCATTGCGAGTTTCATGTGTGCTTCACGACTAGAACGACAGCTTGTAAAGTTGTACCCAGTTTGGGTCGCGTGCGCGGGGGGCATCTTCACGGTCGATAGGAAGTGATGTGGATATGTCTCGTGTGTACGCTCGCCAGAATCAGAATTATACCGCTGATTCAAGGTGAAATGAGAAACGCTCGTTCCAAGGTTCGGCTTCGAATTTATTCATTGTGAAGAGAGCTCGTCGTATATATACGACCACGTAGACAGAGCATTGCGTTGGCAATACATTTTACAATATGACATCAAGGCTTTGAGATCCCTACTATACTTCGGGACTCCTACAAAACCCCTACATTTTTACATGTTTAAAGTTCGCCGCACAATTTAGAATTCCATAGTGAAAATATGAGCATCAGTCTCATATTAGTAAAGTAATTTATACGCCAAAATGGTAGACCGCAATCATCTTCGTACGCATTCGATCTGCCCCTCTCTGCTAAAAACTTCCCCTATTCTAATGCCTAATCTATCCCAGATCACACTTCTCACTGCACATGCGTAGCCCTGACCGCTTGTAACGATAATTCACATATTGTTCTTCAAAGGGTTATCAGTTATCCCAGATCACTCTGCTTCCCTCATATCCGTAGCTAACTGCCCATTCGTAACCGTGACCGTTTACAAACGTCGGTCCTACGTATCGTCCTCCAGGGTGGGTCAAACCACCCCTAACCCGCAGCTGAGCAATTAATCATATACAAGGTTGACCGGACTGGTACAGGCAGTCGCTACTTCTCTCCTTCGTATAAACAATTATGTCTGTGTAAACAGGCGTTAGCCCTTTCCCTGTGATTATATAAATTGTCTGAGTAACGTGTTTCTACATGTCTCAAATCGTAGCCAATACACGCTGATAATATACTTAAATATTACAAACCAAGTGGTGGTTCTTTACAAGCTGTGTAGCTTTTGAAGAAACCAATAAAGATGTTAAAATAATTTTGAAAAGGATGCAGGTACACAACCTGTGCAAAAGAAAACAATACCAACTACGATACTTTAAATAGTGTACACCCGTGCATCTAAACGCAGCACTGATAGACCGCAGTTTCACATACATTCGAAGAACAATTAAATACATTGAATGCATATGTGTGTTGAAATGTTAAATATGTAGGGAAAGGTGGCGGCTATCTTGTAGGAATGATTAAATGAACTGTACAAAGAAGATTCATTGAACATATCCAGGCAACCTTCCATTCTTATTTATACACTTGTTTGGAAAAATTATAATTGCAATTTTTTATAATATTATTAAATGTCGCAGTGCATATAAAGTCAAAATTGGCCACCTAGGTCACATAAATCGGAAACTACCAACCTTCTAAGTCGAAAATATATCTGTTTGTCGAATCTTTTATTATTATTATTATTCGTGATTTATGGCGTATTCGTCGGTATTTGCCTTTCCGTTGCAAAAAAACTAATGCAAATGCGCTAGTCACTAGTAGACATGACTACTGTAATTGCCCTTTTCACAATACTGTCTTTATGTATATCGCCGCATTACAACGTGTTCAGAATTCCTTGGCAAGAGTTATGGTTAGGTTTCCACGTTTTACTCGTTCTATATGTCCTACCATTTCTAAAGTCACTGCATTGGCTTCCTGTCCGACGTAGTGTCGTGTTTAAGGTCGTACTATTACTTAACAGGCGCTTTCCTGTAATAAGCAACCTTCGTATTCACGTTCACTGCTTATTCCTGTAAGAAGCCCTATCCAACGTTGATCGTCTAGTGTTAAATCAGTTGAAAACATTGCCAAATTCCGCCGTCAATGAACAAACTTTATAACTTTGCCTATCCACCATTGCTCCATGGCGTATCTCTCCGATCAACCCTTTTATATCGATACGCCTCTGATCTTGGTTCCCAGGATTTAGGCGCAGTAGAAGTTATCGCATTATTGATTTAAAAAAAATTAAAATGGACATCGGAAGGCTACAGCTGGTTCGCCGCTAGCTTGAATAAAGGTTGATATCTTGGATACAGTTTCTATTGTCTAGTCGATTGTATGAAAATTCTCACAGTCAGAATGTATAATCAAAATTGTATGCATGTTACAACATTAATGACAGTTGTGTGAGAACCTGTCAGCTCTAGTGTTACAAAGAATATCGTGAAGCTAAAGCACCCAATGCAACATGCCTGCCATGACGCCAAACCGGCAAAACAAAAACGGACAACTACACCTACACATTTTGAGAAGTTCAATATTGTTATTGTATCCAGAAATTGATGTTGGCAAGAAATTGCATGTGTAGATATCAAATATCAGTCGGATCATGACTCTTATATGCAATGCAGTTTTAAAATAACTAGTAACCATTACAACAGAAATGTTACATTAATGAGAATGTGTAGTTAGCAAAGCGACAGAACAACGATGCTGCTGAAGTCAACACGTTGGCCGGAAAGGCATTTTTTTAATCCGCTAGATGGCGATGGTGGAATTTGTAGTACTGACGTGTATGTGTGACTATGTGAACATTTCTTTCAAAGGTATAACACTCAGTGACGCTGATGGTCTATTTTCTCGGTCTGGACAATACCGGTCAAAGGCCACACATCGCAGTTGTAACGTGCAACCGCTAGAGCAGAGCAGATGGTATTTTGGGTCTAAGCATGCGGCGGTAAAGCACACGGAGCGATGTAGTTCTTACAACTGTCTTAGGAAGCTACCGTGGCTTGTACATGTATGTTTTGAATTAATATATTTGTTTAAGTTATGAAGATAAATTAAAACAGTTTTCAGATTGTATTATGCATTAACCATTACGTCAGATTTTGTTTATTATTTAATGCGTTTAGTAATATTTCATTGCGTCATAGGTCACCACGATTTGTTTGCTTCCTTGCAATATGATGTCCGTATAGTTTGAATCCATATGCCAAATAACAGCTTCATAGGTTTTGCAATTTCTAAAACAATTAAAAATGACGCAACATTTACTTGTGTTTAATTATACAAGGTGGAATAATGCATGTTTTGTATCATAAATTACGATTTTTCGCGTTATTAAAACAAGCATATTCCCACCTTGTATAATTAACCACAATTTTTTTTGCATCATTTATAATAAATGACGATTTTTTCGCGTTATTAGTGTACTTTAAGTGATGTTTATGAATTTAGCTACGACGAAATTGTCTCTTACCCTTTGACTCGCTACTATGCCCAACATCTGTATTTATAATGAAAATGTTGTAATGAGGTAGTAATGCCGACTTGGTGTAATTGTGTTCATGTTGTTTATCACGTGGAAATCATGGCTGATGATACAAAGCACGTGCGTAACCGAGGTGTTATTTCGAAGGAAATGTCGAAGAAAATGAAAAGAAAATCGTGATATCAATCACTAAGGCGCTTTTCACATCATCCCTTGGCAAACAGGTTCAACCAAATACGGTATCGACTTCTGGGGGACACATTCAGCCGGAGAGAACTGGATCAACCTGGAGTAAAATAATTTGCCCAAAGTTCGAAACGACAGCCAGAGGATTTAAATCCGGAATATCGTGATTGGTACTCCGTAGTTCTAACCACTACGCCATCGCGGTTCACACGTTTACATAGTATTCACACTAAAAGTGTATTATTTTTTACCTGTTGTTGTTGTTATGGTGGTGGTGGTGGTGATGTGCTGCTGCTGCTGCTGCTGCTGCTGCTGCTGCTGCTGCTGCTGCTGCTGCTGCTGCTGTTAGCAATGAGAACACAACAGTGGGAGTGCAGTCAATCACAGCGTCATTTGATGCGGAAATAGTACAAATGCAAAACGATGTTGATAAATTCCATTTTATTGTGTACATGCTAACTGGACGATCACGTGAAACGTTTGTTACACACGAGCGGCTGTCCCAGTCACATGGCCGTATTCTATTTGCTGCAGACGCGGAGAATGCGGAGACGGTGAAAAAGAATAGACTTTGGAGAACGTCGGAGACGTTCGAGACGCATAGCAACCAGCGCGTTTAAAGATGGACGGGAGACACAGCCGTGGCGTTACTGTGTAAACTTACCTCAAGACCGGGCAATAGTTGCCCAAAACTGAGCATTGAGACCGTCTCTAGATTAATTTTCTGATGTTGCAGTTTCTCTATTGATGCGTTTTTTCCATATGTTTTATCCGGTTTGCATAGTCAAGGTTGATTAATTTGATAGGTCTTTGGGTGACCTCTCCAATCTCTTCGGAGGCGTGACTTAAGTTCGTTTATTGTCCTGGCCTGAACTGTGTCGTCTGATAGAGAGTTCTAAATTTTAACCACTCTGGTCGAGAAGAAGTGGTTAAATATGATTTAATACTCTGATGATTTACATCAGCCGCGTTTATATTTAAGTTGCATTTCGTAAATTATTAAGGGTTATTGTAACAAATAAACACTTGTTTTACTCCCATGGGCCATGGCTTGTCATTTTTATGGTCGTGGGCTCGTGGCACAACTGTGACCTTGGCCGGCTTGGCTTTTTGGCTCGCTATGTTGTTTGCATAATGGAATACTTATTTTATATTCTATGTATGTATTTATATATATATATATATATATATATATATATATATATATATATATATTTACGTCAGTAAAAATATGTAAATTAATTTTATGCGTTACGAATGTATGTTATGCATATGGATGTGCATGTTTGTTTGTAAATATATGTCTGACACGTGTAACACAACAAGTGGTAAACGCGCAATGGCTGTAAAACACCTCCAAAGACTAGTTGTTTACTCTGCTTCTTGACATCCTTATACCTATTTTACTTTATCATCATTGCATATATATTTTATGCTATACCTGCCTCGTTTGTCTTGATGTAAGTCGCAACTGGCATACTATATAATAATTATATTTTGCTTAAATAAACATAATTATGTTTATTTACTCTTCTGTTCTTCCAAAACAGGTTACGTGATGACCATCACCGAGTGAGTGGCTATGCAACATATGTAATGCCATATTACTTGCCTGCTAACTTCATTGCCGTGTACCGCATGAGACCAAGTACATTCCAGGTGGTGCTGCATTTACTTGGTGCAATGACAATCCCCCATAGCTGATTTTATAGCATTATTGCATATCATTATCGTTCACAAATATTTTATCTTGTGTTTACTTCATTTACTATGTATCCTTCTTTACTGTTGAATGTGCAATGACATGCATGCATGTTTTCTTGGTTACAGTAACTTCCTTTGTAATATTATAACATTATCTACTATTCAGTATGTTATAAAATAGTTTTGTATGTAACATTGTGCACTTTTAAATTACCTCACTATTGTTATGTTGTAGAAATTGGCAATGTGTTTCAGTTCACATATATTGTGCTACAGCTTGCATATAAATAACTTTTAGGTATGCATATGAATAAATGTTCTTCGTTGCGTTGTGTTTGTCACTGTAAAGCATAAAACAGTTGTGTAAACTGATAATTTTTATTATAGATTTGTTGTAATATAAATGTTATGATAACATGTTTTTATTAAACATGAATGCACATGTATGAACAAAAACAGAAATGTTGAATATATTAATATGATGTGCATCATATTTAGTATGAAGTAACATGAGCAATAAACATATGTAACTATGCACAGTAAACACTTGTTGTCAGTCATTGTGTGATAAATTCCATACAATTTCTTTTTTATTTTGCATATTAATACCATACAAATGTGAACACAACAGTAATTACTTTTACATATTCTTATGTAAGTAAGCCTGAGACATGTAAAACAACAACTCGCATGTCACATATTTAACAAAATAATACCATCATAATCAATCCTTCACAATGGTAAGGTACATATTGTAGGAACAAATCACTGCATTATTACTGAATTTATAAGAAGCCATAGTACATGATGAACAAATCAAAATAACACAGAAAAATGCCAAAACAATATAGCACAAGATGTATAATTAAGCATAAGACATTTGAAAAACTTCACATATTAACCAGTATAACATGTAAATGATAAGCATAAACTGTTAATGCTTTCCTAAATGAAAACATCTCAACAATCCCAGTATCTCCACCATACACTGAATGTATAACTACACATGTATCATTACTATATGCATACATTTTACATATACTGGCTATGCCAGGGGAAATACCAAATCTAATTCACATCCTGTAGAGGATTAACATGCCTACCAGGTACTCTTCAATGCCATGACAAAGGCTATGAGCATGCTGTTGTTGTATGGAACAAATGTAGAAGCCACAGTTGTGAAAAGACACCTGGCCCTGGCCTTCCACTTAGAAGTTTGCAAATTATTAGACTAAATTATATACATATACATATATATATATATATATATATATATATATATATATATATATATATATATATATATATATATATATATATACATATATATATATATTGAATTTGCAATATGTATGTTATGTATGACAAACTATTTGTAAACAATAATTTTAAGTGCATATCCCAGGTGTAGCAACATTTAACAACCATGTTCCCTAGAACTTTTCAAATTTTCGTAAAGCACTGAAAATATCCCAATATTGCCGGTATTTGTTTTCACAATTCGTCTGTTGTTTTCCAGTGTTAGGCTTTATAATGGTTTACATATAATATAGGTGGAAAATAAACTTAATGATGCAAACAATTTGTCAATCATGCTGATTTTATCCAGTCCCACAACTTTACGTCCTGTTCAACTTGTCTCTATTCTTCACATGCATTCAAAGTATCAAACAGTATATGCAGTATAAGTAAAATGGGTGACAGAACTATCCCTTGGGGGGCACCAGTGGATGTTGTATTTCCCTGATACAATACATTACGATACCTGACAACCTGAGATTTGTTGACAAGGAAGTCAATAAACCACACAATCAATTTAGGGCTAACATTCAGATTAATGAACTTTTCTGCTAACAAATGAGGCTGTATAATGTTAAACACTGATTAGTTGTGTATAAACGGGATTCTGACAAACCATGCAACTTTGTCTAGGTGGGTGTATGATGATTTTCATATACAACTTTTCATAAACATTAGTGCACATATCAAATTCTGCCAAATCAGCAGAAACAAATTCATGTTTTCTAGTGCCATGTCCAGATTTGTTGTTGTTGTCTTTGACCAGTTTATAAGAAGACACCAGTGTCTACCACCTTCCACGTAGTTGTTTGGGTATGAATGTGTACCCATTTAGTTTCATGATGTCTTGAACCCACTTCTACATGCCATTGTAGCATATGATTTGTTCGTCATGTTCTCGTGGACGATGTCAATCAGCTGTTATGTTGCCGCACTGGTTTTCACTGTGTTTACTTATGGCTATCATACTGTTGAATGTATGCATTTTGTATTCAAAACGATCAGCATGTGCTTATTGATAGACAATTAAAAATAATTCTCATATTTTTATCAGATATTTTAAGGTAGATAGATGCCTAGATATTTATACTCACTAACAACCAATTTTAATATTTTCAACCTACTGACTTAAGCATAAATCATGCGTGTCAGTCAATGATTGTGTGTGTGTGTGTGTGTGTGTGTGTGTGTGCGTGGTGGTGCGTGCGTGCGTGCGTGCGTGTGCGTGCGTGCGTGTGTGTGTGTGTGTACCTACCTTGTTGGGGCCTATTGAGAAACCGCGCATGTTGTGATTTTCATTTCACATTGTGCAACATTTCTGCATCTGTATTGAAAATGAATACATTATAATCCTGCTTTTGAATGTATGCTATATAATTTATGCAACAAGACATCATGCAATGAAAACTATTTCAAATTAATATTTATATCAAATATAATAAATATTATAAATTAATATTATATTTAATATTAATATTTATTATAATATTATACATAATATATATATATATATATATATAATATATATATATATATATATATATATATATATATATATATATATATATGTGTAGTGTGTATTAATGAAAGCATATAGTCATAAGTACATTACCACATGTTATACAAATAACGTTTTTTGTAAACAGTTATGTTTATATAGTTTTAATTATATTGCAATATAAATAAAAGTAAACATAATACTTTACAAAATGCCTGATAGCAAATAAGAATGTATATATTTTAAAATACCTCCATCTATCAACTGTTGCCCTTCTACGTAGCTCAGAACAACCTCTTTACTTGTGCCATCAGGCATGATGACTTCGTAGCTTCTCCAATATCTGAAATAGCCACAGCCAATACGGAAAGTGGAACAGTACACATAGGAAAGCATTATTAAGAATTATAACAGCTATGGAATGGACAACTACATATTATTAATAATATCATTTTTATCAAAGAAATTCATAGCTTTTAAATACATAATAAAATATAAAAAAACAAATGGCTGTATACAATAACAATATTTGTAATATACAATAAGGTGATTTTGAAATAATAAAATAAACATATGAAAATGTTATTTCTATGTATAAATAACAAAATACAATTTTAAATAAGGAAGCATAAATTCGTTTAAAAAAATAAACATAAAAATAATATTTCTTGGAAATAATAATTTCATTTTAACAATATTTATGTATAATTTATTACAAGTAAATAACAAATGTAAAATCATGAATTTTGTACATTTATGAATGCTACATAGGACCTTTTAAAACGGTTTTACCACATTTTAATGTACATATATGTTTGGAATGTCAGTTTACATAATTTCCCGTACAAATAAGTAAGATTGTGTTTTACATCAAAGATTTTGTTTTACAAAATAATAATTTACTTCGTTGTATTGAAAGCGATGCACAATGACATTCCAAACACATACACATCGAAAAAAAGTGGTAAAACCGTTTTGATAACGCCATAATAACTTAGGCCAGTTAACACTGCCTAAAGCATATTAAAACCTTAGAAAGTATCCAAAGACACTTTAAATATTAAATCCAACACAACAAACCTCTTAAACATGACAGCAGTCTTCAATAAAGACCTGCCTATTGGACACCCTTTTTTTAAAACTTAGCATAATATACAAAATGGAACATAACTTTATATATATATATATATCCAGCTAGAATATTAAATCCAACACAACACTAGATCCTCATGTAAACATGACAGTCAGTTCTTGCAAATCAGAGACTCTGCAAACATATTTGGAAATAGCTTCTTCCCAACCACACTTAAAGAATGGAATTCTCTCCCCCAAACACTGTCTCAAGTAAATCACTAAACTCATTTCAAAATAATTTAATCCAACACTTTAACAATTAAGTCAGACGACCCACCATGGGCACTGGCGTGATGTGTCCCTAGGACATTTTGCCAGTTACAAATACAGATACTAGACACTACACTGTCTACTCTACAGGCATTTGTGAACGATAAAGTCATAAATTCCTTATTTCACTTTAGGGAGTATTCCACTGACATGCTGACATTTATAAAATACTGATAATTGCGCTTTCACATTCACACAATAAATATGTACATATATATTGTATTTCAAATGTTTACTACATCCTACTCAACCTACGTAATATTCCGCCATAGTTGTACCACGTGACTGCGTCTCTCCGCATACGACATGCCACGCAAGCGGTGAAATCGGAGCAATCCGGAGAGCCTCTCCGGTCTGTTCTTTTTGACGCGGAGAGATCACGTGACCTCTCCGCGTCAAAAAGAATGGCAAATTTCGGTCCACGGATGTCCGCGGAGAGGTCGGAGCTCGGCAAATAGAATACGCCCACAGTACTTGTACAGGATACATTATGTAAAGTATATTGTGAGACCTCGCTAGGCTTGTTGTAAGACTTCTAATTCAAACAGCTGCTACTGGTTTAATGTGCTGCAGACTTCAGATTATGTGTGTGTGGAAAAATACAAATAGTCCACATCGCACATATTTAAATCGTGTTTACACATTGCTAAGATAACCGTATGATACTATTTAAAAATGTAGCTTTACAACCTAGCCTATCGACCATAGCTGCATGTTATATCAATCCATCAGTTGACAACGAGAATGTTTATTGATGTTTAGATATATAAACACTTTTTATTGATGCGCCTCTCAGCTTGGTGTCCATGGAATTAGGCGCAACAGAAGTTATCATGTTATTATTACTCTGGGGTTCCCGACAGACAGGATTTGTCGACCCTTGTTACCATACAGCATGTCTTCCCGCGAAGTCTATACATCCGGACATGCGCATTAAGTGCGGTAGTATAGTGCGGTAGTATTCAGTGGCAGAATGTTTCGCTATAGCGCGATCGGAAGAGAACCTCTGTTTGGAGATTGGGGATGAACGCACATTAGTGTCGTCTATTAAAGTCAGTCAGTAGAACAGTTTTCGCCCGCTTGTCGTTTAAACGATAGTAACGCCACACGCGTGTGCTGGCGCGGAAATGACGTCAACACTGGTTTCCAGTATCCACGGCGAACGGATCAAGAAGGCACTGGGCGAAGCGCCGCTGTATTCGGGAAGAAACGTATTGATGGGCGATCCCAACATGAGAACGAGCCTGCAGACACAACTGAGAGGTAGGTTTGTTGAAACGATAGCGATATTTCAAGTGCGCTTAACGGGGAAATGTACGCCGTACGATATTTCAAGTTGACTGCTGTGGCGGCAACATCATGGCGACGCTGATCAGTTTCGACAGCGGACAAAGCTAAGCTCACAGTGTTTATTGATGTGTTTTATCACTCACTAGTATCATAAAGGTAAATAGCAAATAGCGTCAAATTACTTTTGCTTTCAAAATTCTTAGTAAGAACATTTAGGTTGCCTTTCGATTATATGACGTCACGGTCGCGTAGGGCTACGTCACACCACGGACGTGTTCTCGCTATATGACTTCCGGTAGCCATTTTATTTCAGTGGCATTATTATATCCCGTAAAATTACATTTCATGGAAAATACGTGCGTTCTCTGCGTCACGTTTCGTATCATGATATATATATATATATATATATATATATATATATATATATATATATATATATATATATATAATATATATATATATATACGTCAACATTAATTGATACCTGATTATCAACAGTTTACCGTTGGATTAAAATGTAGCCGTAGAGATAAGAACATGGTCAAGTCATCCCTGCCCCGCTTGGCTACTCCCGAGCGCAGCTGACGCGTCTGCAAGTAACGGGAATGAATTTCTAGCCAGGGTAATGGGCCAACTTATTTTCTGCCCTATTATCATTACTTGTCTGCGTTTCAGACACAGTGCGTCAGCCCAGATGACAGTGGATACCTAAAGGTGGAGTATCGATCAAAAGGTATGTCGCTAATTGTTATCTGATGTGACCCAGAAGAGGACCCAGAAGCGGACGCAGAAGATGGAGCAGAAGAGGACGCAGAAGAGGACGCAGAAGCGGACGCAGAAAAGGACGCAGAAGATGGAGCAGAAGAGGACGCAGAAGGGGACATAGAAGAGGACGCAGAAGTGGACGCAGAAGCGGACGCAGAAGATGGAGCAGAAGAGGACGCAGAAGAGGACCAAAACATGCTGGAAGGGGACGCAGAAGGGGACGCAGAAGATGGAACAGAAGAGGACGCAGAAGAGGACACCGAAGAGGACACAGAAGTGGACGCAGAAGATGGAGCAGAAGAGGACGCAGAAGAGGACCCAGAAATTTACATATTTAAGTTTCCCTTGCTCTAATAACTTTGTTTTCTTTATGTTTCCAGGCGCTGTGACGTCACTGGACATCGCAATGAAGAGTATGACAAAGGGTACTTCTGTGACGTTAGCAGTAAGTATGAATTATTGTTAGTTCTCTAGGTAAGGCATTACTCATTTATATTGCTTTTCAGATCTTAGGCTTCATGAAGTTTTTCTTTGCTTTGTTAATGTTATCGCTTTTCTGTTGTATACGCAAAGCTGCAGCCGTGACGCCATTGGAACTTGAAGACAGAACAGGGAACAAAAGGTAGATATTATATAATTGCTATCCCCGCATCTACGATTACACACTCTACACTTTTAATCCGTCATTTGTAATTGATGTTTGTCTTTCAGATCTCCACACTGCTTGGCAATACATAATGTAACCCATATTTTATGTTTACATGTTGGAAACTGTTCAATTTGGGTTGCGGCAAGACGTAACATCACAGGAAGGAAGAACACGAAAGAGCAGCTACAAAAGCAATAAAAAGGTAATATTTCGGTTGCATAGTCCTTAGTATACGTATGCCTATAAGTTTAAGATTTTTTTGACGTTTCGATGTGGCAGTTGTGCCTTTAGGGATCACCAACGACTTTCTACCCGACTCAACACAAACCGAAGTGATGGTGTTTTCACATCACCTTTGGTGTATGTTCAGCAGCAATTGTTTGGTTTTTGATATTTTATTATCGGTTTGTTCTTTGTTATTGGTCGGAAATAGCCACGAAATCTCTACCCAAAAAGTTCCTTACGTGCCAGTGTGTGTACGTTTCATGACGTAACGACCTTCACAGGTGAAGCCGGTACAGCAAGTCATAATTATACATTCTAATTGAAGTTTTGCTTATAGGTTGAAGATAGCCCGAGTTTCAACAACGTTCGCTCGTCAACGACCGAGTCTCGCTAGACGAAGACAGCGACCTTCCGCTGGAGCACACGCCACGGCAGCGACAGAGGCCGACGGACCGGCGCCGTCGGCTCGGCTCCGTGGCCCACGTCGCTCACCCAGAGTAACGGCGCGGAAGACGCGCCAGGACCTCGCACACGAGTGATGTACTCGTCGAACTAACCCCATCCAGAGAACGTTTGACGCGTCGCTACGGACGTTGCAGAACGACACGTGTTTGTGCGGCACGAAATTAACGCCTGTACGTAACTCGGACACGCGTCGTCACTGTTCACAGTTAACTAACAGTCACAAAACAGTATCGCGTTGTGGCGATATCGGTCATTGTACTGTACGGACTGTGCCAATGAACATACCTGCGAGTCACGTGATGTGACTGAACAAATATGTGTGACGGTGGCTTTGCTCCGAAAGTAAACTCGAGGCATCTGAACGATATGGTCAGGTGTAGTTATATAGATATACATATAGTGAAATTAACCTTGTATTATAATAATAAAACGTACAACGCTTTGTTGAGAAAAATTACTGTTGTCATTTTCAGTAAAGGTGTAGGACTATTTCTCTTCGACGATAAAAACTGACCAAAATGTGTCACAGGCTTGACTATGCCTACATCCTACATTGCTTGTGCTAGTAAAATACGGCAGTTGTTGCTACGTGTGTAGAAGTATCCCACCAGAAACTAGTATACAAAAGACAGGCCTGTTTCGGTTGAAGGTTATTAGTATTCACTGTTATTTTAGTCCCGTAAGCACAGACGCGGCAACGAGTGGTGGAGCGGTAGCTGCCACCTGCAATTTCGTTGGGGCAGACATGGTTTTTGCCTTCCCCTCCATGCGAGGTATGCATTTAGCCGAATCTGGGACCGGCCGAATCTGGGACAACCACACCGGTACAGACGCACTACTCTCGTTGCATGACTTCCGGTTGCCATTTTATTTCAGTGTGTAATTTTTTGTTCTCAATATTATTTCTAATCTGCGATTACATACTCTACAATTTTAATTAGTCATTTTTAACTGATGTTTATTTTTCAGAACTCCATACATCTTGAAATACTATTATTACCCATATTTTATGTTTACATATTGGAAGTTATCAAAGTTTAGTTGCACAGGAAATAACAACGAAAGAGCAGCTACTAAAGTAATAAATAAAAAGGTAATCTTTCAGTTGCATTGTTATCATATGAAAAAAATCGTGTTTGACATTTCGATGTGTAAATTGTGCATTTAACGATCACCTAAGACGTTCTATCCGATTCACACAAAAGGATAAAGATTACATACCAAATTGGTGGAGTTTAGACATGGTGCCTGACTGCCTGTAGGGGAAACCCGGGCTATATGGGAGAGTTAATGTTCCGCTGTTCGTCGCACCCACATTTTGCGCATTAGGGTAACAGTTTGTTGTGTATCGGCCAAACACACCAAACACAACAGGGCATGGTATTGGTTTTTGTTGACATCATAATTGTTTTGATAAATACGGACTATCCCGTTTTACCCGCAAAATTCCCATTTTACCCGCATATACGGGTAAAATGGGATTTTGATCCGGAAAATATGGGATGCATATTTAGTTGTGTCATTCGCTAATGTGACGTGGTCCTACATATTCAGAATAGTTATTTTAAGTAACTGATATATTAGAACTAATAGACTACAATAAGAATAGCCAAGATATGCCATATGGTAAGGTCGTATAAGCTAAATGTCATACTTCTTGGTGAATTTGACTGCCGTACCTTGGGCGGATTACTATTCCTGTATAATTATGTAATCCATAGACCTCACATCTTTATGTAACTTAGTGAGCAACTAGTTAAATTAAAGCTTCCCAATCATTTCGTTTTGCCCATCGCCAATCCTTTTCTTTCATGTCCAGTAGCGTTCTATATAAATAGGTCAAGTAATAAGCGCAGTTTGCTTAATAAAAGAACCATTAATAATTTTTTATCGTGTAAAAAACAATCAGCGTTACACCGGTTATCAGACGAAAACCGATCGCGTTAGCTACAGCTGGCGCCATTTGTTTAAACTGGGCGGTCACGTGCAGAATCCGAGATCAGCCATCTAGGCACACATCGATCGATCACGCGAGATTTTCAAGCTACAGTCTTTTCCGGATGTCACGATAACTCAGATGTGTGCTTCAACAATTCGCAACCGAAGCTTTTTATTTTTTCTGAGTATTCTGTTTATTTCATAAAAACGAAGGCACGTATATGCATAAACGAATCAGCATGTCACAGGGAATACTTCGTAGGTTTGCTTTTTCGTGAAATTAGTCTCAAACGCGAGGAGCAAAAGTAATCGAACTGATAATGGCTTTTTAAGCGATCTACTGAAACAGGCATATTGTCAAAATTAATTGCATTTTTTATGTTTTTCAATGAAAAATACAAAAACAAGACTGCATAACATGCACAATTGTTGATTCCATTTTGCCCGCGTTAGTATATCCTATTTTACCCGGAATAAGCATGGTTTAATCAAACTGTGATACATTAATTATCGCTCACTCTCACGAACGAACGGATGGACGGACGGACGGACGGACGGACGGACGGACGGACGGACGGACCGACCGACCGACCGACCGACCGACCGACCGACGACCGACGGACCGACGGACCGACGGACCGACGGACCGACGGACCGACGGACCGACGGACCGACGCGACCGACGGACCGACGGACCGACGGACCGACGGACCGACGGACCGACGGACCGACGGACGGACCGACGGACCGACGGACGGACCGACGACGACCGACGCGACCGACGGACCGACGGACCGACGGACCGACGGACGGACGGACCGACGGACGACGGACGGACGGACGGACGGACCGACGGACGGACGGACGGACGGACGGACGGACGGACGGACGGACGGACGGACGGACGGACGACGACGGACGACGGACGACGACGGACGGACGACGGACGGACCGACGGACCGACGGACCGACGGACCGACGGACCGACGGACCGACGGACCGACGGACGACGACGACGGACCGGACGGACCGACGGACCGACGGACCGACGGACCGACGGACCGACGGACCGACGGACCGACGGACCGACGGACCGACGGACCGACGGACCGACGGACCGACGGACCGACGGACCGACGGACCGACGGACGACGGACCGACGGACACGGACCGACGGACCGACGGACCGACGGACCGACGGACCGACGGACCGACGGACCGACGGACCGACGGACCGACGGACCGACGGACCGACGGACCGACGGACCGACGGACGACGGACCGACGGACCGACGGACCGACGGACCGACGGACCGACGGACCGACGGACCGACGGACCGACGGACCGACGGACCGACGGACCGACGGACGGACGGACGGACGGACGGACGGACGGACGGACGGACGGACGGACGGACGGACGACGACGACGAGACGGACGACGACGGACGACGACGGACGACGGACGGACGGACGGACGGACGGACGACGGACGGACGGACGGACGGACGGACGGACGGACGGACGGACGGACGGACGGACGGACGGACGGACGGACGGACGGACGGACGACGGACGACGACGGACGGACGGACGACGGACGGACGGACGACGACGACGGACGACGGACGACGGACGGACGGACGACGGACGACGGACGACGACGGACGACGGACGACGAGACGGACGACGACGACAGACGACGACGGACCGACGGACCGACGGACCGACGGACGACGGACCGACGGACCGACGGACCGGACGGACGACGGACGACGGACCGACGGACGACGGACGACGGACGACGGACGGACGACGGACCGACGGACCGACGGACCGACGGACCGACGGACCGACGGACCGACGACCGACGCGACCGACGACCAGGACCGACGGACCGACGGACCGACGGACCGACGGACCGACGGACCGACGGACCGACGGACCGACGGACCGACGGACCGACGGACCGACGGACCGACGGACCGACGGACCGACGGACCGACGGACCGACGGACCGACGGACCGACGGACCGACGGACCGACGGACCGACGGACCGACGGACCGACGGACCGACGACACGGACCGACGGACCGACGGACCGACGGACCGACGGACCGACGGACCGACGGACCGACGGACCGACGGACCGACGGACCGACGGACCGACGGACCGACGGACCGACGGACCGACGGACCGACGGACGACGGACCGACGACGACGACGACGACCGACGGACCGACGGACCGACGGACCGACGGACCGACGACGACCGACGGACCGACGGACCGACGGACCGACGGACCGACGGACCGACGGACCGACGGACCGACGGACCGACGGACCGACGGACCGACCGACGACCGACGACCGACGGACGACGGACCGACGGACCGACGGACCGACCGACGACGACGGACGCGGACGACGGACCGACGGACCGACGGACGACGGACGACGGACCGACGGACGACGACGACGGACGACGACCGACGACCGACGACGACCGACGCGACCGACGCGACCGACGGACCGACGGACGACGGAACGACGGACGCGACCGACGGACACGACGGATCGACGTGATCGGACCGATCGACGGCGACCGATCGATCGAGGACGATGGATCGAAGGAGACGAGGAAGAGTAGACTGAATGACGACGATTCCGAGGCGTATCGATGCCGACGATGAGGACCGTAGATCACCGTCGACCGACGGACTCGAGAATGATGCGGTCAGTTTCGGAGATCATTTGGACGGCGGTGTTGAAGTAGTGTGTGTTTCCTATGATCACCAAAATGGTACTATAACAATATAATTGACTTTTACTTCAACATGCCGTTTCTGGATGACATGGGGGTGCGTCGTACAAACGTTTCCCCCGCGTCCAACAAGGCGGACGCCATCATTGACCTGCCTCGCGAGTATTTGCCTTAACCTCACCTGACAATACCCACGAGTGATCCGTTTACTTATATGACAGTCAATTTGCCTTTTTTCGTCTACTTTCAACGTCACGGGAAGAATGGACACTGATTGTGAAATAAGTAAAAATTAAATCACTAAATGAATCAGCCAGTTTGGCGAATCTCTTCAGTCATATTTTATAATCCTACTTGTCAATTCATCGCGATACTTGTGAATTAAATTAATTCTCAGTGTTTGTATGTGAGTATGCTGCGTGCGTGCGACATGCGTGCGTGGGTGCGACGGCGTGCGGTGTTGTGTGGTGTGTGTGTGTGTGGTGTGTGGGTGGTGTGTGTGTGTGTGTGGGTGTGTACGGACGGGGACGGGCGGACGGACCGGGACGACGGACAGGAACGCGAGGACGACGGACGGATGGACGACGAGACGGACGACGGACGGACGACGACGGACGACGGACCGACGGACGACGGACCGACGGACGACGGACGACGGACCGACGGACCGACGGACCGACGGACCGACGGACCGACGGACCGACGGACCGACGGACCGACGGACCGACCGACCGACGGACCGACGGACCGACGGACCGACGGACCGACGGACCGACGGACCGACGGACCGACGGACCGACGGACCGACGGACGACGGACCGACGGACCGACCGAACGGACCGACAGACCGACGGACCGACGGACCGACGATCCGACGGACACGACGCGGACCGACGGACCGACGACCGACGAGAGGCCGACGGACCGACGGACCGACGGACCACGCCGACGGACCGACGGACCGATCGACCGACGGACCGACGGACCGACGGACCGACGGGCGGACCACGGACCGACGGACCGACGCGGACCGACGGAACGACACGACCGACGGACCAGGACCACGACACGACGGACCGGACCGACCGACGGATCGACGGACCGACGGACCGACGGACCGACACGGACCGACGGACCGCGGACCGGCGGACCGGGACCGACGGACCGCACCAGGACCGAAACCGGGACCGACGACCGACGACCGACGACCGACGACCGAAACCGACTACCGACGTACCGCGATGACGACCATGACGACCGACGACCGACCGTCATCGACCACGACCATCGCCATCCACGACGATCTCGATGTACACACCGACCGACCGATCGACGACATACATCGACCGATCGACCGATCGACCGATCGACCGATCGACCGACCGACCGACGACCGATCGACCGATCGATCGATCGATCGACGACACGATGACCGATGACGTGACTGACGACCGACCAACGATCGACGATCGATCGATCGATGATCGATCGAGAAAGGAGGGAGGATGAGTACTGTAAACGACAACGGATTCGATGATCGATATCGATGTCCAATGTAGAAGTGTGTTAAGACGTAGATTCTAATCTTTTTCACTATGGCACTATAGATGCCCAATGTGCGTCATTTGTGAGATCATTTGTGCGCATCTTGATTAGGTGTGTTTCTCTATGATCACCATAAAGTTGTGTACTTAATATTTAACAATAATAAATTGTACTTTTACTTCAACATAGCCGTTTCTGGGATGACATGGGGGTGTCGTCGTTACTAATACGTTTCCCCCGCGTCCAACAAGGCGGACGCCCATCATTTGTATCCTGCCTCGTCGAGTATTTGCCTTAACCTCCACCTTGACTATATTATTTTATTATACCCACGAGTGATCCGTTTACTTATATGACAGTCAATTTGCCTTTTTTCGTCTACTTTCAACGTCACGGGAAGAATGGACACTGATTGTGAAATAAGTAAAAATTAAATCACTAAATTGAATCAGCCAGTTTGGCGAATCTCTTCAGTCATATTTTATAATCCTACTTGTCAATTCATCGCGATACTGTGATGAATTATAATTAATTCTCAGTGTTTGTATGTGAGTATGCGTGCGTGCGTGCGTTACATGCGTGCGTGGGTGCGTACGTGCGTGCGTGTGTTTGTGTTGTGTGTGTGTGTGTGTGTGTGTGTGTGTGTGTGTGTGTGTGTGTGTGTGTGTGTGTGTGTGTGTGTGTGTGTGTGTGTGTGTGTGTGTGTGTGTGCGCCGCGCCGCGTTCGAGCGCCGTGTGAGTATATGTGAAAATGGTAAAACCTCACAAGAGTAAATAGCAGATGTTGTAAACACATATATGAGAAAGCTTGTCCACCTATACAACACCGTAAATTCTTTGAAAGCTATGTATACAACATGTGAAGTGTGCAAACCACTACCACGCGTGTAACTCAAGAGAAATAATAATTATAACAACACACGATTTTCGTGTGTTAATATCCCTTATTATTGACCACATGATTCAAGTGTGTCACAACAAAGTAGTAGGTGAGATACTTTACAGAATCACTCAGTTCCCATTGTGTAATAACGCTAAAGCGTTGTACCCGGTGATTACGTGATATATTCTCTGCGATCAGTTACGTGGTTATCGAAGACGGTGCCTGGGGCACAGGGTCGTACGAGGCAGGCCCCGAATGCATCGCATTTACAAATTTTGTTTCGTCCTGGTGTCGGAAAAAAATACCTCCCCAAAGCTCCACTTCCTTTTTATGATACTAAAAATATTATTGTGTTGGAAACAGTTTTTTTTAAAGTGTCATAGCATAAGTGTTGGATGTATTCTGTAGGCTATTCTCAGTTATTAACAAACACATGCAAGTACATACACATATGCAGGAATGCAGGCACACATATGTAAAGAAACAAACTCACACACACACACACACGCACACACACACACACACACAAACACACACACACACACACATATATATATATATATATATAATATATATATATATATATATATATATATATATATATATATATATATATATATACACATGTAACATACATAAGTAAATGCACACACATGTACATCAACACACATACAAACACACACATAGATGTAGACATAATCAGTTGTTTGCATTATGTTGTTTTTATGGAATAATGTGATTGTAGTGATGTACAGATTCAGTTACCTGGTAAATTTCTAACTGTGGCTCCTCAATAGCACCTACCACTGTTTTAGAGGAGTACAGGCTATAAAGGTGTCAATGTGTTGCAGGACCAGTTAGTGTCAGTGTCATGTAGGCTCTATGTGTCAGTGTTGCAGGCTCAGACAATGTCGCAGGTTATAAAAGTGTCAGTGTTTTGCATGCTGTCAAAATGTAAGTATGTTGCAAGCTCTAACAGTGTCAGTGTGTTGCATGCATTAACATTTGTAAGGGTGTTGCACGCTGTCACAATGTCAGTGTGTTGCAAGCTCTAACAGTGTCAGTGTGTTGCACGTATTAACATTTGTCAGTGTGTTGCAAGCTCTAACAGTGTCAGTGTGTTGCATGCATTAACATTTATAAGTGTGTGTTGCAACAATAACATTTGGCAGTGTGTTGCAGGCTTAAACAGTGTCAAAGTGGTGCAGGTTCTAACAAGATGACAACTCTGACCTGTTGCCATGGTGATGTGGTCATGATGCTGGACCCTCTTCTATCAAGGCTTGCTTTGCAATGTTTGCTATGCTGACATATTGCCATGGTGATTAACTATGTTTGCACACATTCGCATGTTTTTTTTCATTTACTATTTTATTCTTATGACTACAGCATGCATGTTGAAGGTTTACTGCCTGATTATTTGTGTTTAGTTACTTTATTAAGTTCAGAACAAAATGAGTAATTTGAAAGATTCTGCCTGCAACTCATTCAAATTATAAACAGAACATCCAGTTTCATAATAAAAATGGATTGGGAGTAATGCCAAAGCAAGCAGAGTTAACCACAATAGCCTTTGATGTTTAACTTTCCCACGCAGTAGGTTCCCATTACAAATTACTGCTTGACCAATTCTGAGCTGGCATCCTGCTTTAAGTCAGAAATATTCAAGTTACAAATGCATCTCTCACTAAAGGTTCTGTTGTCAGAGAAATGTGTATGAGGTGTATACTTTTAAATGATTCATGTGACAGACCAGATATGTACATAAGATATGAAAACACTTGCTTGTACATATATAATATGTAAATAGTTGTATTTTTTGCACTGTGTTCAACAGTGCAAAACCATATCTCATATTTGAATAAAACAACCAAAGTTATATTGCTAACAGCAGTTGTGAGGGACATTGGTTTTGAAAATGTCACAGATATGAGTCTTTCTGAAAGTTAATGGTTGTGGAGTACTGCAGATACTGGCAAGCAGAGAGATGTTGTTCTCATCATGCTGCTGCTTGACTCAAATGTCGCATAGGACGGGCACAGTTAAACTTAAACATTCATTTAACATACAACTGTATAAACATTCATGTGAAATATGCGATTGTCTTGCAGTTTCTTAAAAGCGTTACTTTGCATGTAGGAGTCATTTATCACAGAATGGATGACATTGAACAGTGTCTGTTTAACTTACACGTTAAGTGAATTTGTAGGGTCTCGATAGCTAAGTAAGGTTTCACTGTTGCCCATGTGGTTATACATATGTTAGCTAATGTTGAAAACCAACTTGATGGGAGATCCAGTTCTGGTGGGCTATCTTTATTCTAGTGGACTTAATATGTTGGTGGGTTATTTTTATTCTGGTGGGCTATCTTTGTTCTGGTGGGCTGTATATATATTTTGGTGGGTTATCTTTTATTTTGGTGGGCCATCTGTATTCTGGTGGGCTAATTTTATTTTGTTGGGCTGTTTTATTTATTTATTCTGCTGAACCGTCTACTGACATAGTGTTTGTGAGTGGCTACAAGTTGTGTGTCCACACTTTGCATAGCATTCTTCAAGACGTTTGCTTTATTGAGTTGCCATGTCAACCCTCGATAATATGACCTGTCACAGGTCATTCATTACTTACTGCAGTTGATGTGACAAGATGGTAGCAACAACATTGTAAGGTGATAAACTATGTCCAGTGTTTTATGTATCGCCTGTCAGCATATTTTCTCTTTATATTGTTTATTGCTATGGACTGAGATAATAAAATTCACAGTTTGCTATGTGTTTATGTATTAATGGTTAACAATCCAACATCCATGTATACTGATATCTAGGTGAAAATAATTTTGTGAACAAATAAAACTTGTTTTTCCGTGCAAATATCATAACAAAATTCATATCTTTATGCCCATCCACATTGTGTTAACTTAATTATTAGATTTTAACTTGCGGTCAACTTAAATTGTATTCCTGATCTACTGATGCTGGTTATGTGCTTTCAGGGATTTTCTCTCACTCCCTCACTCTCCCTCCCTCTCTCTCTTTGCTTCTCTCCCATTCTCCCTAGCTCCCCTCTCTCTGTTCCTACAAGTGTATATTTTATGTCAAATAAAGAAGACATGTTGAAGTGACCATAGCAAAATGTTGGCAACTTAACTCAGAAAATTGTAATTTTGACAAGTGTATAAAAATTAAAATATGTGTGGTGGCTGCTTGATACCATAGATGTGCACCATGTGACGTATAATGTATCTATTGCATACTATTTCCCATCTGTGCACAATATGTATATGTGCCAAGGCAGTCTAGATCCCATAAACAAATGCATATCTGGACAGGTAGAAGAGTTGGCAGCTGTAGTGAAGTTAGAATTTATACATAGATCAGTTATATGTAAAGGTGTAGGGGATTTAAGAATGTATGATCATGGTTTCATTTATGTAGATATTCGTTATTTATATGTAGCATAGAGTAACTAAGAAATTAGATCAAGCATAACATATTACTATTCGTTTTATATTTATTCTCTAATCTCTCTGCTGTGAATGTTCACGTGCTATTTACACAAATATTTCCACTCCCTTGGAAGAAAGATTCAAATTGACTGAAACATAATTGTCAAAACATTACCTTGTAGAAACAAAAAAGATTATTAAACGCATAACATAGTGCCACACTGCTGTGTGATAAAACCTTAGTAGCACGAAGCAACATACATATGCACTAGAAATACTTACAAGTTCGTGCATATGGACGGTTTCAAAAATTGTCAGCAGATGGTTAAGTTAATAAAATCCATATTCATAAGTTGTGCCATCACTGTCGCATTCACAACGACATTTACTTTAGATGTGTTCACCATCTCTTTCTTTTCAGGTACATTCTTCGTATCTTTCTCTTCACCAACATTCATAATCTCTCTATCTCTCTACCTCATTCTCTGTCTCTCTCTGCTATTTATCTCTTTCCCTCGCTCTCTTCAGCCACGTTCACTGTCACTCTTCAGACATGTAAACTATCCCCGTCTCTTTCTCTCGCTCACTCTCTCGCTCTCACCAGCCACCCTCACCCACTTTACTCTCTTCTGTTTTGGACGCAACCTCTCTGTCTTTCTCTCTCCCTCCCTCTGCTTTCTTATGCCACGTTAACCGTCACTTTCAAAAATGTATCGCTCTCTCTTTCTCACGTTCTCACTTTTTCTCTCCATGCAGCCATGCTCACGTCCTTTATTCTTTTCTGTTGTGGACCCCACCCCTCTCTCTCTCGCTCTCTTTCTTTCTTTCTCTATATCTCTCTCCCCCTCTCTCTCCCTCTCTCTTCCTCTCTCTCTCTCTCTCTCTCTCTCTCTCTCTCTCTCTCTCTCTCTCTTCATACACACTCACCCATTTTACTAACTTCTGTTGTGGACGCCACCTACCTTCCTTTCTCTCTCACTCTCGTTTTCTGTCTTCAGCCACACTCACCCACTTTACTCTCTCTTTCTGTTGGGGATACAGATGAGAAAGCTTTTGACAGTGCTTTTGCGTTAAAGCACAGTATTCTAATTGCAATCAGTCACAACTGTATTGCTAGAAAATGAATATACATAATGAATAATGAATATTAATAGTACACTATCTGTAAAAGCATGCACAAACTCATTTTTCAGGAAAATACTGCTACCCCTGGTAATTGTGGTTTTGAACTCTTCATATCGCGTCACTAAGGCTGCCCAACAGCCAATTTCAAAGGCTGTTTTTGCTAGAAAAAATTACAAAACAAGTATAATTGTTTCCTACAAGCATTAGTTTTTAGTGACGGTTATTAAACCAGAATATGTTGCATCGTCTAACAATATCCAACATTTTTTCAAGTTCGTTATCTTCAATACATTTTCGTTAGGTGTGCGAGCATGTGTATGTGCAGTCTATTTGTCTATGTGTTTCTGGTAATGATAAATGTATGCACAATCCTATGTTTTATCTAATAAAAAAGAAAATATGTAAGTTCAAGATATGTTCGATGTTGTCGTTATGTGTCGTACTGTTTTAAGTAGTTGTTTTCTTGATGCAGGTACTTTGTCACGTATTGTACACACGTATGAAAGTGTGGTAATGTACGCGATTGTACTGATTGGGTAGTAGTATTTGTATTTACTGTGTTTCTTAAGTATTAAGAAAAATATTAATTTAACATTAATGAATATCTCATTGAAAAGATTGCAACCAAAAGTTATACTAGATAACATACACATATATAAACGCAAAAAAAGTTAACAAGTATCTTAACATTGAATGATCGCAGTTATTTATTCATACATTGAACGTATTATTGTTAATATATCATAGTTGCCTTTATTGAGTTATTGACGATTAAAGACATAGCAGTATATTTGAATAGTAAAAATGATTGTATCTTAGCTATTTACTATGAGTAAAATTTTTATGATTTAATGCATGCTATTAACTCTTTCACAATTTAAAATAGTTCCAGCATTTGTGTAACTTTCAATAATATAGTTTTCCGTACGTGCAAAAAATTAACTAAAGCTTATCGTGAAGCTGAGATGTTGTTTACGATTAAAACAAAACAAAATGTGTTTTAAAGTTAAACATTAAAAACCTTGAATTTAGTTAAATTAATATTTTCTTAACACCTTAAAATAAACAGTCAATGTTAATGACTGTTTGAAAACTTTGAAAAACAAAATGAGAGGGAATGAGGAAGTGGGAGACACTGAGTACATTGGGGCCAGAGATACCTCATTGGTTGCTACTCATAACGTTTCCCTGGGAAGGTTGGTCATAATCCAAACTCCCTAACAACTGACCGACTTCCGCCGGAAGTGTTCCTATGGGAGGGAAATACCTAGCCCAAACCCCGGTGCGCCAGACCGGTTGTGACCCTCCATAGTGCGAGCGTCACTGGTATCCCCTTCCGCCACTGCGGTCGAAACACTCAGTCAATGAAGGTAGCCATTTTATTTGCTTATAAACCCATGTCCAGCCTTAGCTGGCGAAATTGTGGTGTCAACTTGTAAGATACGTAAGCTGATATATCTGACGTGATTTATGTTGTAGCATTACATTAAAACTTTGCTTATATGTTATGCTATATCATATGATACATCAAACATGTTAAGATGCATAACTATAATTATTAATGTTGACTTATGCAGATTCATGGTTCTATAGCGGAAGTTGGGCAACAATATGGCGCACATATCGCCGACATTTTCTCCTTCATAAAATTAAACAAGGCATTATTTTTAAACGCAGATACATAATACAGTACGTCCTACAGTGAATAATATTAACTCGCATTGATATACGAGAATTCATAATTTAAGATAATAAACAGAGGTGGATTAAAACCTATTTGTTATTTCATTTATTAAATAAATACAATGCTTACCTACGATTTATATCGACGCAAATCAGCAAGTGGATCCATTCATTACATATCAAATATGTTGCCAAATAATGTTTTGATTAATGACAAATTGATTATCTGTGTAATTATATTCACAGTAGAACGACGCTAACAGCTATGCATGATGATAATAATGTTTGTCTTCCATAATGCCTTGCTGGTTTGACTATGCAAGTTAGCAATACAGAATGTCGAGACTGTACCACATGGCAATATACGTAGTGTACTACCAACAGTTGCCGTTCTAAATAACACAACAACATTACACACATAGCCTACCTTAAAGCAATTGTCTGTAGCAATCGTCGCTCTCTTTTTTGGCGTCTAGTTGTATATCCCAATGTCTGATGACTGCCACACTGCAACATGTGCAGCCCATTCGAGACCAACTGTCCAACCACGTAGAGCGTCAAATGTGTATTGTTTGCCGAATATCATACGATATGCTGCACCCGATCGCACAAGAACCATCCATAAACACGTGAAGTTGGTCTTGTACTGAAAACCAGGAGAACTGCATTTCGACTACAACTGCATTTCGACAAACCCATGCTTTCGATCGAACGCTTAAGTCATTTGTTTATAGCAACTGTCATGTTCAACGCGACAGAGGTTGCTAATTATACGTTGTCAGTCAGTGCGTTCTTGCGCGGGATCAAGAACATACCATTGTCGGAGGGCACACGTCAGTCTAAGAATGTCCACGGCCGTGAAGCATTGCATTGTCTGTGTTAAACTGACAATAGAACATGCCACGCGCACACGCACACGCACACGCACACGCACACGCCACACGCACACGCACACGCACACGCACACGCACACGCACACGCACACGCACACGCACACGCACACGCACACGCACACGCACACGCACACGCACACGCACACGCACACGCACATTAATGGTAAGGGATGGGAAGATATAGTAAGAGATGGTAAGGGATGGTCACCGAACTTCCAACCCATTTCGGGAAGGAGGAGATGTGATTTCCCAGTGCTTCAACAGTGAAAGGAGTTTACCCTCTCCCGACCATAGGAGCCAGAATACTTTATAGTTGGAGCCAGAATACTTAATATCTGTTATATACACAGGTTACAGGGGCGGGTCTTGAGAAGTTGTCTGGAGGGTCGACCATCTTCATGAATACACAAGACAGTGTATTCTACATGGAGGAGACATTCACTTGAAATTGTGTGGACTGAGCCGGAGCGTCTTCACGACGCGAAATCGGAATGGCGAGGAAGGGTAACAATTGCGGTGTATTGTTAAAGAAAATTGCGGCGATGTCTACATTTTCCTTGTCGGCCCTTACTCATATCGGAATTAGACAAGACGGGTAGTGGGAATTGCTATTGAAATATGATCGCGACGACATTCACAACTACAAGACTTGTAGGTTGAGCTTTCTCGGTTGCCGCACCAACGGTGTGGAATTCACTTCCCGCCACTGTTATATCAGAAGATAATAATAGTTTCATTCCGCCGACGTCTAAAAAAACATAAACAACTATTGCTGCCGCTGTGGTGGTCCCAGATTCGACCAGTCCATGATTCGTCTAAACGCATATCGCGCATGCGCGCGCATGCGAAATGATCGCTTTTATCTGTTCTGACGCGCTCTGACGTAGTGGCAACAGCATACGTCATGCCTGTGCCGAGATTCGACTATATAACACAACACGTTCGAATGAGTG
>JAODUO010000048.1:575000-622500 GCA_025642075.2 Ridgeia piscesae
TACGTTGGTTATCATTGCCTATATGTGGCAAATGTGTGTACCTACCCATAAAAAACATTTGATAATAACTTTGGTTTTAAACGCATCATAGAGGTGTCGAAAGGGTCCATTTTATATTTATATCCAATTTTCTCTAATATTCATTATTCCAAATAACATATTCTACAATTATGCGCAGTATAAAAAAACATGTTAAATAACAGCAGCGTTCAAACAAATAGCGGAATCGTCATTAAAAAAATTAGTAATTGGTATAAGTTGATAAAATACATTACCAATGTACATAGTGGAAATGCATATCGAGTCAGTATAAACGACTGAAACTTCACGGTAAATGCTACATTATTTGCACATAGGCCCTAAGTTGTTCACGTTTTTGGGCATATTCGTGTCTCCCTTATTTATAGGAGAGGAACGTGCAACACGTCGCCCAGACCCAAATCGTGCCCCACCCATTTGGCATGTACACCTATACTGTATTATAATTACAGCTAAGATTGCGTGTCTACAGTGTAGTCGTCAACGTTGGTCGGAAGCGTTATAGGCCTACACAAATTAAGACATTTGAGCTCAACAATATTGCATTTTACATTGTTCTGAATGTATTTTCAAATATCAATATTTTTATAATCTGTGCTCGTTGAAAACGACGGAAACTGTGGTGTGTGATGTACACAATGGAGCATTAACCTGTTATAGTTCCTATGTGTTAATGTTTAACGACATTGTATAGGTGTTATATATAACTTGCTGTGAAGGAGTGATCACTGTTTATCGTGGAGTGAGGTATTCAGACGTTATGTTCACATTCAACATAGCTGTGTAAATATTACTAGTGAAAAGTTACTTGAATTACCATCTGGTGTGGATCTATCCAGGGCAGTCCGTACTGAAATTATTGGTTATTAACCAGAGGCCATGGGGTGCTGTCTAAACGGGTCCCTGAGTTATCCGTGCGTTTGCGCGTGTGCAAACGCGCGCGCGGCGCGCGCGCGTGCGCGTGTGTATGTGAGTATGTGTGTGTGGGGGAGGGTGGTGGTGGTGGCGGTTGATGTGCCATATTTTTTGCCTGTAAAATTGTGCCACATGGTTCTAACTAAAAAATTGACCTACATTTTTTTTGCGTTACGTTTTCAAACAGAAAACTAGTAGTTGAAATACCCTTTGCCTCCCTCATAATTCCGATACCACAACCACACGTGTTTTATGGAATAGCTGCACCGTTTAATTTTCGCTGGCATTTTTATTTGGTAAAATATGCGCCTGCGCCTGTTAGTCAATTTGTTACATGTTGCATTTTGCTAAACGCAACCTGTATATTGTAGGCTTGCTAAACCTTTATAGGTTTATCGAAATACGTCACCGATCTAATAGGACTAGTTGCGTATTGGCTCCGTATTGCATTATATTTACCTAATAAAGTGTGCTACATTTACCCAATATGTTAAGAAGAAGGATTTGGATGTGAATCATAAAAAACTAAGCAAATAAATAAAATAGTTGGCAATCGCCAATTCCTAAATGCCAGATTTTACTATAAGTTCTTGCATAAGTTTCTAACGAAATGCAAATTAATAGAGATCGTAACATTTATTTTAGGCGCAAATCTTCATGCTATAGCTTCGTGGTATTATAAAATGTTTATAGAGTATTGTATAGAAAATATCCTATATGTGAAACGTGACATAGGATTTTTTTGCAATTGCACAGAATATTTTTAAAAACTGTAGAATTCTCTTGAATAATCTGTAAAATATTCTATGCAATCCCGCGTAAACGTTACAACGGAAGACGCCAGTACGCGGATTTTATGCAATTATCATAGAAACATTTAATTACACGAAGGTTACACCATATTAGTTTATGTTTTTTACATTTAGAGACCATAGTAATGCACTGCAGTATTCTTATAAGACCTCTTTTTGCGAAATACGACGTTTTAAGCATTTTAATAAAATGCGATTTGTTTTCGTTCGTTTCATTTAAAAGTAATTAGTATTATTAGGTGAGGAATAAAAAATATTTAATTCAGTGAAACCATCATAATTCTTTTTTTTACTGAGTCGGGTCAATTTTGTTACGTAGATATTCTCGCGTGCTGTTTCCGTGTGTGATGTCTTTGACCACCCTGCTGTCTCCGAAAGGTCACTAAGGCCTCATAATTAGTGGGCACATGTTTCCATTTCTGCCGATGGATGTTTATCCCCAAAACACCATCAATGGTTATAAAAGCAAACACAATACCCGTTCATTTTATTCTAGGCAATAATAAATCAACTGTTAAATGTAGAACCAAGATTTTTTGTTAGATTGTATTAATAAAATACCCACAACTACCAATTAACATTTAATGTGTTTATAGTGCATGTTAAAATTAAACTATAATAAATTAACTATTTGCCACGGAGACCTTAAAATATAGAAACTTTAAACTATCGATTTTTTTTTATAATAATCATATATAATTATAATCTGTTGGACTAATTATTATAAAATATTATATGAAATAATTATTATTTATACATATATTTTAATATTAGTATATATAATAATATATATAATATATATATATATATATATATATATATATATATATATATATATATATATTATAACAGAACAAAGTTCCTATTAGACATATATGTGTGTGTGATGGGGCGTGTGCGTTGCCTGCGTGTACTCGAATTGATGGGGCGTGTGTTTCGTGTAAAGTACATAGATTGTTTAATTGCATAGAATATTTTACAGATTATTCAAGAGAATTCTACAGTTTTTAAAAATATTCTGTGCAATTGCAAAAAAATCCTATGTCACGTTTCACATATAGGATATTTTCTATACAATACTCTATAAACATTTTATAATACCACGAAGCTATAGCATGAAGATTTGCGCCTAAAATAAATGTTACGATCTCTATTAATTTGCATTTCGTTAGAAACTTATGCAAGAACTGATAGTAAAATCTGGCATTTAGGAATTGGCGATTGCCAACTATTTTATTTATTTGCTTAGTTTTTTATGATTCACATCCAAATCCTTCTTCTTAACATATTGGGTAAATGTAGCACACTTTATTAGGTAAATATAATGCAATACGGAGCCAATACGCAACTAGTCCTATTAGATCGGTGACGTATTTCGATAAACCTATAAAGGTTTAGCAAGCCTACAATATACAGGTTGCGTTTAGCAAAATGCAACATGTAACAAATTGACTAACAGGCGCAGGCGCATATTTTACCAAATAAAAATGCCAGCGAAAATTAAACGGTGCAGCTATTCCATAAAACACGTGTGGTTGTGGTATCGGAATTATGAGGGAGGCAAAGGGTACTCAACTACTAGTTTTCTGTTTGAAAACGTAACGCAAAAAAAATGTAGGTCAATTTTTTAGTTAGAACCATGTGGCACAATTTTACAGGCAAAAAAATATGGCACATCAACCGCACCACCACACCCTCCCCCACACACAATACTACTACACACGCGCACGCGCGCGCGCACGCGCGCGCGTTTGCACACGCGCAAACGCACGGATAACTCAGGGACCCGTTTAGACAGCACCCCATGGCCTCTGGTTAATAACCAATAATTAGTAATCCTGGATGTCACACCGTGTAATTCAAGTAACTTTTACTAGTAATATTCCGCTATGTTGAATGTGAACATAACGTCTGAATATCACCCACGATAAACAGATCACTCTCACATTATTATCCCTCTGCACTTAACACAAGGAACTATAACAGGTTAATGCTCCATTGTGTACATACACACACATTCCGTCGTTTTCAACGAGCACAGATTATAAAAATATTGATATTTGAAAATACATTCAGAACAATGTAAAATGCAATATTGTTGAGCTCAAATGTCTTAATTTGTGTAGGCCTATAACGCTTCCGACCAACGTTGACGACTCACTGAAAGAAATCACAATTATAATAAGTATATGTACATCCTTGGGGGGGGAATTTTCTAGGGGCCCTTTCCCAAAAAGGGGGCAAATATGCCCCGTGAACAACTTAGGGCCTATTGCAAATAATGTAGTTTTACCAAAGATTTTTAACTAGAATATTTCCAAGAATTGGAATGTTTTTTATCAACTTATCCCAATTACTAATTTTTTTAATGACGTTCCCGTTTTTTTTAAGTCGTTATTTAACATGTTTTTTTATACTGCGCATAATTGTAGAATATGTTATTTGGATAATGAATATTAGAGAAAATTGGATATAAATATAAAATGGACCCTTTCGAAAGGGTTTAAAAAAAAACAAAAAAAAATTTGCCACATATAGGCAATGATAACCAACGTAATCAAATCGTAATACTGTAGCTGAGAGTAGTCTATTAGCTTTTTTTTGGGAAAAATTTTTAAAAATAATTTTTTACATAATCTTAAATACATAATACATACATACATACATACATACATACATACATACATAATACATCATACTTTTACATACATACATAAACATAATAAAAAATTACATAATACAACAATTTTCCCTTCCCCATTCTAAAAACCCCAAACCCCAAAAAACAAAACAAAAACAAAAAAAACCCAACAAAACAAAAAAAAAAAAAAAAAAAATAAATATAAAAAAACCATAAAACCCCACCACCACACCACACACAAAAATTTTTTTAAAACACCCCCAGCAACAAACACACACACAAAACAAAAAAAAAAAACACAAACAAAATAACATACGGGGTTTGGGAGATGGCGTTTTTTTTTTCCAATTTTTGGAAAAAAAACCCAGGATAAATAATATAGTGTACTGGTATTTTAGTTTAGTCGATAATATAAATATACGTAATGTAAAATCAATTATTTTAGGATTCGGACAAAAGGAAATTTAAAAAAAGACGCCCCCTGGTCAATATTCGGTTGGTGGGTTGGAGTTTCGTTTTGTGTTTAAAGATGATGCTGCAATTCGTTTTAAATTAATTTATAAACCATAGTAAACAAGACTTAATGATTGAAGTCCGCCTCTCATTTATTATAAGTTGTGTGTTTTTCATAATAGAGTGTAGTAGAATAAATATATTTTGAAAGTATCAAGCATTGCTCCCACAAAAGAGCGTGTGATACTTTAGCGCGTGAAGCATCAAACACTCAGTAGAGAGAACCCGGCACCGGGTTTGTCCCGTTGTAATTTCATCCCTTTTAACCCCCAAAGGGATTGTACTTAGGGATATCGTTGTGTTTATTTCAGTGTTGTTTTCCATAGGTGTTTTTGGTTTTATTTTTCGGGCTAAAAAAAAACACAACTTTCATCCAATTGCATACTGCGTTTGAACGAATGTAATTTTTAAATAAATTTAATGTTTTAAACAAAAAATTTATTTTTTGTAGTCATAAATATAATAATTTATTAAAATAATTACTTAATTCGTTGCAAATGTGTGTTTTGCAAGTATGGCAATGTGGATAAATGGCTGTGTCATTTAATCACCCTAGTAAAGCTACTAATTTAACACAAAAACACTTCTATGGCAGCTAATTCGGTGCAAATAATTAAAAGCTACATAACGAATATCAACTTGTGCAAAAACTATACACATAGAGGTGAGTGAATTGGAGCAATTCGGGATTCAAACCCGGTGCCGGGTTCTCTCTACTGAGTGTTTGATGCTTCACGCGCTAAAGTATCACACGCTCTTTTGTGGGAGCAATGCTTGATACTTTCAAAATATATTTATTCTACTACACTCTATTATGAAAAACACACAACTTATAATAAATGAGAGGCGGACTTCAATCATTAAGTCTTGTTTACTATGGTTTATAAATTAATTTAAAACGAATTGCAGCATCATCTTTAGAACGAGCAAGAACGAAACAGTCCTGATTATCCACCAATGCCGATAGCCTATTCAATAAAATACACCATACCACGAATACTTAATTCTCACAAAACTCGTCCAATTTATCTCCACATCATCCACCGAAAATATTGGGAGCTCAGCCCCAAACCACACGGTCACCCCGGGAGTTTAACCATTGTCAACACAAGTTATACATTGTACACACGTGTGTTGGTTGTCGTCTTTTTAATTTCGCTTTAGTCCGAATCCTAAAATAATTGATTTTACATTACGTATATTTATATTATCGACTAAACTAAAATACCAGTACACTATATTATTTATCCTGGAGTAAACTATTCACTATTCATAATTAGTCCATTGGTAACCAAAAATACACATATGCCAGGTCTCCATACCGCCGTATGCTCAGTTGCATGTGTGTGTGTGTGTGTGTGTGTGTGTGTGTGTGTGTGTGTGTGTGTGTGTGTGTGGTGGTGGTGGTGTGTGTGTGTGTGTGTGTGTGTGTGTGTGTGTGTGTGTGTGTGAGTGTATAAGTGATGTGTGGTGGTGTGTGTGTTGGGGTGTGTGTGTGTGTGTGTGTGTGTGTGTGTGTGTGTGTGTGTGTGTGTGTGTGTGTGTGTGTGTGTGTGTGTGTGTGTGTGGGGTAGAGTAGTGAGTGTGTGATGAAGAGAGTTTTGGAGTAGTAGTAGTATGTAGTTTTATGTATGTATGTATGTATGTATGTTTTATGTATGTATGTATGTATGTATGTATGTATGTATGATGTATGTATGTATGTATGTATGTATGTATGTATTTTGTATGTATTGTATGTTTTGTTTTTGTACAAAGCAACCTAGACCTATTTTCGCAACAAATTTTGCCTCGCAAATAAAAGCTAATAGACTACTCTCAGCTACAGTATTACGATTTGATTACGTTGGTTATCATTGCCTATATGTGGCAAATGTGTGTACCTACCCATAAAAAACATTTGATAATAACTTTGGTTTTAAACGCATCATAGAGGTGTCGAAAGGGTCCATTTTATATTTATATCCAATTTTCTCTAATATTCATTATTTCCCAAAAAACATATTCTACAATTATGCGCAGTATAAAAAAACATGTTAAATAACAGCAGCGTTCAAACAAATAGCGGAATCGTCATTAAAAAAAAATTAGTAATTGGTATAAGTTGATAAAATACATTACCAATGTACATAGTGGAAATGCATATCGAGTCAGTATAAACGACTGAAACTTCACGGTAAATGCTACATTATTTGCACATAGGCCCTAAGTTGTTCACGTTTTTGGGCCTATTCGTGTCTCCCTTATTTATAGGAGAGGAACGTGCAACACGTCGCCCAGACCCAAATCGTGCCCCACCCATTTGGCATGTACACCTATACTGTATTATAATTACAGCTAAGATTGCGTGTCTACAGTGTAGTCGTCAACGTTGGTCGGAAGCGTTATAGGCCTACACAAATTAAGACATTTGAGCTCAACAATATTGCATTTTACATTGTTCTGAATGAATTTTCAAATATCAATATTTTTATAATATTTGCTCGTTGAAAACGACGGAAACTGTGGTGTGTGATGTACACAATGGAGCATTAACCTGTTATAGTTCCTATGTGTTAATGTTTAACGACATTGTATAGGTGTTATAATATAACTTGCTGTGAAGGAGTGATCACTGTTTATCGTGGAGTGAGGTATTCAGACGTTATGTTCACATTCAACATAGCTGTGTAAATATTACTAGTGAAAAGTTACTTGAATTACCATCTGGTGTGGATCTATCCAGGGCAGTCCGTACTGAAATTATTGGTTATTAACCAGAGGCCATGGGGTGCTGTCTAAACGGGTCCCTGAGTTATCCGTGCGTTTGCGCGTGTGCAAACGCGCGCGCGTGCGCGCGCGCGTGCGCGTGTGTATGTGAGTATGTGTGTGTGGGGGAGGGTGGTGGTGGTGGCGGTTGATGTGCCATACTTTTTTGCCTGTAAAATTGTGCCACATGGTTCTAACTAAAAGAATTGACCTACATTTTTTTTGCGTTACGTTTTCAAACAGAAAACTAGTAGTTGAAGTACCCTTTGCCTCCCTCATAATTCCGATACCACAACCACACGTGTTTTATGGAATAGCTGCACCGTTTAATTTTCGCTGGCATTTTTATTTGGTAAAATATGCGCCTGCGCCTGTTAGTCAATTTGTTACATGTTGCATTTTGCTAAACGCAACCTGTATATTGTAGGCTTGCTAAACCTTTATAGGTTTATCGAAATACGTCACCGATCTAATAGGACTAGTTGCGTATTGGCTCCGTATTGCATTATATTTACCTAATAAAGTGTGCTACATTTACCCAATATGTTAAGAAGAAGGATTTGGATGTGAATCATAAAAAACTAAGCAAATAAATAAAATAGTTGGCAATCGCCAATTCCTAAATGCCAGATTTTACTATCAGTTCTTGCATAAGTTTCTAACGAAATGCAAATTAATAGAGATCGTAACATTTATTTTAGGCGCAAATCTTCATGCTATAGCTTCGTGGTATTATAAAATGTTTATAGAGTATTGTATAGAAAATATCCTATATGTGAAACGTGACATAGGATTTTTTTGCAATTGCACAGAATATTTTTAAAAACTGTAGAATTCTCTTGAATAATCTGTAAAATATTCTATGCAATTGCAAACAAATCCTATGTCACATTCCGCACGCACGCACGCACGCACGCACGCAGGCACGCAGGCACGCAGGCACGCAGGCACGCACGCACGCACGCACGCACGCACACACACACACACACACACACACACATATATGTCTAATAGGAACTTTGTTCTGTATAAATTTTATATATATATATATATATATATATATATATATATATATATATATATATATATATATGCCCTATATAATTATACAAAAAATAGTACCTATTAGACCTATAGCATATATAATTATTCATAATCTATATTTTATAGCATAATTATGTCCAACAGATTATAATTATATATTGATTATTATAAAAAAAAATCGATAGTTTAATAGTTTTCTATAGTTTTAAGGGTCTCCGTGGCAAATAGGATTAATTTATTATAGTTTAATTTTAACATGCACTACTAAACACATTTAAATGTTAATTGGTAGTTGTGGCGTATTTTATTTAATACAATCTAACAAAAGAAAAATCTTGGTTCTACATTTAACAGTTGATTTATTATTGCCTAGAATAAAATGAACGGGTATTGTGTTTGCTTTTATAACCATTGATGGTGTTTTGGGGATAAACATCCATCGGCAGAAATGGAAACATGTGCCCACTAATTATGAGGCCTTAGTGACCTTTCGGGGACAGCAGGGTGGTCAAAGACATCACACACGGAAACAGCACGCGAGAATATCTACGTAACAAAATTGACCCGACTCAGTAAAAAAAAGAATTATGATGGTTTCACTGAATTAAATATTTTTTATTCCTCACCTAATAATACTAATTACTTTTAAATGAAACGAACGAAAACAAATCGCATTTTATTAAAATGCTTAAAACGTCGTATTTCGCAAAAAGAGGTCTTATAAGAATACTGCAGTGCATTACTATGGTCTCTAAATGTAAAAAACATAAACTAATATGGTGTAACCTTCGTGTAATTAAATGTTTCTATGATAATTGCATAAAATCCGCGTACTGGCGTCTTCCGTTGTAACGTTTACGCGGGAAATAACCCAAGAATGCTTATCAGAATAGCTCTTACATTTATTGGACGTTCCCCCTCTGCCACCGCTCACACAAGGCTATTTCTTCTGCACAGGAATGCTCCAAATCGCATCGTTTTTATGTACTAAAATACCGTAGTCGTGTCCATTAGATGTCGTAATTGATAATATATCGTCCCCATTTGCATACTGGACTTGATTGCGCTTAATTGCACGCCTGAAAGTCCGTGTTTGTAATGAGCAAAACCTGGCGTAAGACTAAAGAGATTAGAAGCTGTAGTAGGGTTCATTGAATGTATTCATACTCAGATCACTACATGGGCTGTTTTTTATGAAACTCGTCCTCATGTGTGTTTATTTATGGCGTCCGATCCTCCTAACCGTGTTGTGTGGATTACAACAGTACTTTTAAGTGTTTTAACGACAGGTAAGCCATTGTTTTTTCAGTAGACATCAGAGCAACTTGTAGAGTGTGTTGTTGATGTTATTCGCGAGGCATGTTTGTAAGTTGGGCAAAATGGCCGCAAGTGCGTGTGTGTGTATGTGTGTGTGTGACTGTATACGGTACCTATCGGCCATCAACAACAACAACGCGGATCCACTAATATCCGGAGTTACGAAAGTACGATAGTTAAACTGTATAATTGACAGACTGACATGACGTTGGTAGAAATAGAAGTGGACACTTGAACAATGTTGACAGAGGAGAGGAAACCGTTCTGATCGGATCACGTAGCCGCTGTTGATGTTGTTGGTCATTCACTCTCCAGTCCGCTCTCGCCAACTCGGTGTTAACGTCACTGTCGTACGCCGACCCGGGTTCAATCGGCACAAATCTGCCTCTAGTATACCAAAAACGTTTGAGTTTCGAATACAATGTCAGATTTAGTGGCTAGCATAGTAGCATGCATGACAGCGTCGATTTGTTGTTTTAATTGAAGGATATGACGGCGTCTATTTAGTATTACTATGTCGAGTGAGGAGTCGATAGGGCGTGTTTGAGTTTTATCAATGAAGTCGTGTAAAAACATGATGTCATCTGTGTATCTTGGTGGATTACCAGAATAATATGTCCAATTTGGTTGTTGCCATAATAGCCGAATGGGGTCGGGGAGTGTAAGCTTTTTAGAGAAAATAAATTTACTAGCTATTAAAAAATACATGCACGCATAGGCAAAATATAGCTCAACATACCTAACCTGTTCTGCAGCTATTTAAATTAAGCTATTGTCTTATCAATTGGTGCAACAAACAATATTGATGGTAACTGTCTTAACTTGAATATTTTGCAACGATGCCAAAAGCCCTTCAACTTTCTTGGTGTTTTTTTAGGACTTGCACATTATCGTTCCAAATTTTTATTTGGTGTACATGCATTCTAATTTTGCTGTGAAAGCATTCACAAAGAAGTAAGAAATGTATTTGTACATAGAAGAAATAGACCAGTTTTATTGTAGATTGTAGAACTAATAAAAGTGATTTCATACTTCCTTGTGAATGTTTTTATCCAAAATGAAGATGCACATACACAAAGTAAGAACTCTGAACGATAACATGCCAGTCCAATAAAAAAAATCATGGAAACAGTTTTACTGTAGACATTTTAACAGTATTAAACTAAAGGTATTTGTAATGATTTATTAAAACAATGATTGGGTGTAAAAGTGTACAAAATGCTATGTCTCAACTGACAACAGAAATGTTGACACATGTGCTTACTAGTCATTTTCTCTGTGACACCATAACAGTTATATTTAAACCCATAAACAGGGTGCTTGTATGTGAAGGTGGTGATTGTTCCCACAACATAAACAAAACTGTATGTTCACTACTTTTTTAAAATGAAAAATTTTCATCTGTCTGAAACAAGATGACACATAATTTATCTATAAACAAGTCTCCCACCAGTTGTACATCAGGAGAAATAACATATTTTCCCGTTATCCATAGAATATGTTGGCACCATCAATGACACTATTGCCATAATTTGGAAATACTTTTTACTGGGGGCATGTGTTTTGCCTGGGATGGGCCAGGAACCCACCTGTTCTTAACTATTGTACGCCAGTGTGGTCAACATGTAGATTCTACCAAGAGAATACATTGACTGCAATTTTTTACGCTTGACAGCCAAAGCTTTGGTTAGATGATGATGTTTTAAGAAATGGGGCCCTAGGACCCCCAGGAGCTTAAAGAATAGGGCCCCTATTGCCAAAATGGGGCCCTAATAAGCACACTCAAATGCACTTGGCAGCACTTGTATGTACCTCTTACCTGGTATTTTATATTGGAACTCAATCATGGTTTTGAAAAATAATGTATGCTAATTACATGTTATATTGTCCTCATTGTGCACATTATTCTTTTATTATCTTCAAAGCTATGCCAGTCAAATTTTGATAGCCAGTCTTTGTTGAATTTTCTATCCCTTTTTATCATATTAACTGTAGGCTCATGATGTCAGTGTCATAAAATGTGTAGCTGTGTTGATGTCATATTACATTGGCGAGCAGTTTAACATTATATGGATGTGCCATTTTGCTGTAATGAAATGAAAGTAGTGGTTGACATAATCTGGATATATTGAAGTCATATTTCTTTATACACAACCTGCCTAAACAGCACCAAAACAACAGAGTTGCACCAAAGGGACGATGCAAAACTGAAAACCCTTTGAAAAACCATGTAAAATTGCATCAGTGTGAATGCTTCAATACCAGTGGCAAAGTATACACTACAGTTGACAACTATTTTTTGTGTGTGTGACTATTATTAGAATGCTTTGATAATTGATATGTGACATATGTAAAAAGTGAACATTTAACATCGCACAATGATTTGTAACTGGAAGAAAATCAGCTCACATGGACATGAAATAAAAATAAATGTCAATTTGTAATGAAATGCCACACTGATTACTTGGAAATATAAGTTGTATAACTTATGCTCTAAATTGTTTGGTTGATGTCAGGACAATGATGAAGCTAGTAGATGTTCTGACTGACTCAATAGTTACAGTAGTTTGTAACTTTGTAATACAATTTATCTATCTACTTTGGTCCTCATTTCTTCTCAATTTATTTTTCTCAGGTCTGATACTTTGTTACCAGTAAATACTTTGTAATTAGGACATAGAATCTGAAAAAAATCATCCATCTCCTTATTCAATGTTTGTAACAGGAAGTCAGCTGTGTTGAACATAGTGAAGATTGTAAATTGTTGAACGTCATATATTTGCAGTTAAATCGGTCAAGATTTAGTCAGATTATTTGAATAATGGCTTAATTGACATGTGATGATGTAAGCTCAACACATTGAAAGTTGGTTGGTAGTTTATTTGATTGTTCTATTGTTATTTCCCAGTAACTTAGCATTAATAAAAAAATCAATTTCTATAGTTACTGGATATAGCTAATTGTGTTGACAAGCACGTACTTCATTAATTAAAAATTTGGGTTGTGGCCCTGGTATAACTGTTATTATTAACATTACTTGACCCAGTCATGAGTGGCATCATTCTGTTTTATTGAATACTGATTGTAACATATCAGATAAAAAGTTACTTGCAAAATATTAAAATAATTTTGTTTCTGTACGTTGTTAGGCAAAGTTAAGGGTGACCACAATTAATATATTCCATGTATTTCATAATAAAACCTGTTGCCCATGATGACAGGAGTTCTGGTTGCTGTCTTCACAAGACTTGTTTGTTTGGAAATGGAGCAAGTATTTCCCTTTGAAGTTTGGGTGTTTGACTAGATAGCACTAGTAACATGGGCAGCCTGCCCCCCAAGCGTCTGTGGGAAGTTGATCCCATTTTGTGACTGCATCGATCATACACTCGGTTGCAGTGCCAAAGATATTATTTTCTAGGCCATGATAGTGGGTCGTTCTTTAGTACACCCTCACTGCGTCCTTCTGCAGCCTATTTGTTTACCGGTTATCATTAAAACAAGATGCACCGATAAGCACAAGGGCTGCTCCCCAGCTCATGTGTCAGATCTCCGGAACTCTGCCAAGTTCCATGGCGGACTGCTGGTGAGGTGACACAAGGCATGGTGTGGGTGATATGATGGTGACGCAAAGTGTTAGGTGGGTGTTATGGTGGTGACACAAGGCATGGGGTGGGTGATATGGTGGTGACACAAGGCATGGGGTGCGTGTTATGGTGGTGACACAAGGCTTGGGGTAGGTGTTATGGTGGTGACACAAGGCGTGGGTTGGGTGTTATGGTGGTGACATAAGGGTTGGGTGTTATGGTGGTGACACTAGGCGTGGGGTGGGTGTTATGGTGGTGACACAAGACATGGGGTGGGTGTTATGGTGGTGACAATATGCATGGGGTGGGTGTTATGGTGGTGACACAATGCATGGGGTGGGTGTTATGGTGGTGACACAATGCATGGGGTGGGTGTTATGGTGGTGACACAATGCATGGGGTGGGTGTTATGGTGGTAACACAAGACATGGGGTGGGTGTTATGGTGGTGACACAAGGCATGGGGTGGGTGTTATGGTGGTGACACAATGCATGGGGTGGGTGTTATGGTGGTAACACAAGGCTTGGGGTAGGTGTTATGGTGGTGACACAATACGTGGGGTGGGTGTTATGGTGGTGACACTTGGGTTGGGTGTTATGGTGATGACACTTGGGTTGGGTGTTATGGTGGTGACACAATGCATGGGGTGGGTGTTATGGTGGTGACACTTGGGTTGGGTGTTATGGTGGTGACACAAGACGTGGGGTGGGTGTTATGGTGGTGATACTTGGGTTGGGTGTTATGGTGGTGACATAAGGCGTGGGTTGGGTGTTATGGTGGTGACATAAGGCATGGGGTGGGTGTTATGGTGGTGACACAAGGCGTGGGGTGGATGTTACTCATATGTTTTGCATTTTCCTGTGGGTGTGAACATTGTAGTGTGGTGTCTGTGACGGGGGCGACTGTTGCCGCTTGAACGTGCCCCGCGCCTGCTGTTTTTTGCCACATTAAGCTAACAGTTCGTTATAGATTGGGTGGAAACTATGGAATTAGGCAATTATGTAGCGAGGATCGGGTGACGTGTTATTGACTCTGCCGAACAGCTTTGCTGAGGTTTTTTGTACTAGGAAGTCTTGCTGCTTTTTGCCATCTGCTCTTTTTTCGTGGCCTCCCGATGCAGAGTGTTACAGATCCCAGTTCCAGTCATTCCTGACTATGACAACCATTCGTCTTCCTGGATGGGTGGGTGTCTCAATACATAGTTTCCAGCATGTTTCCCGTGCCCCCTGGGGTGGCTTGTTATCATCTTTCTCCCTCTATGCTACACCCCCACCTTTGGCAGAGCTACCCCTGCTTTTTCACAATCTCCCTTTGCACATTCCAATCGTCTTAGAAGTCTGATCCATTACCTGGAATGGAAATCACTGGTATTAATAGTAAGTTCACTGAATTTATTCTCTTGAGTGTGGTAACATTGCAACAGGGCTGAACATCAAATAAATCTGCAGTTAAACTGAACATTTGTATTAGTAACAGAGTAGTTTGAATAAATAACTTTTTTGTGGGCAAAAATGTAAGTTGTGAACACTGTTTGGGATTATTCTGTGCGTTTTTATTGGCAGGACCCTTTTGGGATGTTTATTCTAGTCTTAAGAATATTAAATAAATAATTCATGGTTATTTCATACATGAACAGGAAAATTTTTGGTCTTCCTCTATATTACAGGCTAAAGTACAGTCATGGATTCTGTTTGAAAAGAAACATTGTTACTTAGCTTATGTACACACTTGTTCAGAGTACTTGTGTAATATGAGAGCATACTTCTGTATGAAAGGTTCTCCAAGAAAGTACTTGACTATAATATTAATCAGTAGTTGTTTCTTGGTCGTGTTGGTGTTCTTTGATTCAGTGTCGTTACACATCCTTGCTCGTGTAATCAGATTTGTTTATTAACTTCAATATTAATTTAATCAACATTTATAAAAATAAAACAAATGTTTTTTTGTGTGATATTGACATATTGTACAGGTAATAGTCAGGTATCAATAATTGATCCCTCTGTTTGAGGGTGGACTGTGTGAAGGGAGATCTACAGGGGTTGGGAAGAGCTTGGAGAGCTAGAGAAGAAAATGAGAGATAGGACCGTTATGTAAACACATTTTGAGCAGACCGACCATAAAAAGGAGTTCTGTAAGCAACGTAGACCTTTAAATTTGTCAAAATGCATTTGTATACGTATAATGATAAATGTATTTACTGAAATGATTTCTTACATTTCTGATTATGGGTAATCCTTGTTGTGGTAATAAAACTACATTTTTCACTGCACCGATCTACATTTCTACAATGCCTGGCTGCTTCTGTGTGCAGTTGTAAGTTTGTAACGTGATATTAGGCTTCCTATCCAGTGATGCATCCACTCATTACTCAATGTCTGGCTGCCCCATGAACCTAGCTTAGCCTCTGCAGGGCAGTCCACATAGTTTCTTTCACAGTCCGTGTGGCAGAGATTGCTTTATGCACGGACCCAACCATCCGTCATTTGGACAGATAGAAATGAAGGAACAAAACGTTCTTCAAAAATCAGTTATCCCTTGAAAATTGGTGTCACACGAGTGTTTGTAGTTATTTCTAAAACACACCTCGACCAAACAAATGTGTGACTGGCAAAAATTGTATCTTGCCTAAAGCCCTGACTGAATTGGCAGTTCATGACTGCTAGCTGCCGACTTGTACTGAATAACCGGTTCAATTTGACCTTATCACAGACTAAATAAATACGTCCCGTCTTTTTTTTGCACTGGTTGTTAAATAATGCGTACCATTGCCGACAGGCAATAGGCTTGGTGTGAGGCTTTACAAAACCACATGTATCCTGTTTGTGATTTCTACAAACGTAGGAACGCACGGGAAGCAAAATACCGTAGCTGTTGTTCCGATGATGTGTTCACTATTTATAAGCATGGGGTCTATAGAAAATGACGGTAACATTTTTTGCAACTTTTTGTTTCTATAATAATGTATACAGATAATTAATCGTAGGTATGCTTAGATGATTGCCACAAAATAATTGGCATTGACAAGCTCATTATTGGGGTTAAATTATATCAGCTTTTTACGGGTCATACACACCAATAGACAATAGTAGTGTAGGAGTGACGCGGTGTGCTAACACAAACACACGTGTACCCCAGTAACACACATTTGCACACAATGCAGTGAGTTGTAGATGACGCAGATAACCTGGGGAGTTGTGTGAGAATTGTTGATTATTATATGGGGTGTTTCAAAAATACGCAAAATTGCAAACAAACAAACAACTGTGCACTTATTGTTACGATGTATTTTCTTCTGTCCTGGGCATTCCCTAAAATTGGCATCACTGGAAAAATCATCCATTGATATGCATTTTTGCTAAACTGTCCAAGTATTTCCCATACATAACACTTTTTGTCCAATTTATATAATTTGGCAGGGATACTGTCTTACATCTTGGTCAGCTTCTTACTAAAATTGGTAGATCTAATATCATATCATTGTAAACATATTCAATAGAAATATCTAAATAAATCATTAAACAAATTAAAAAAAATATTCTGGACAGTTGAAATTGTGACCTCCCATTTAAAAATCATATAATCTTGAAACACCCCATAGATATCAGCCAAGTTGTACTGCAGCAATGTCTCATTGCTTGGGCATCACTTCTGATCTAATACTGCTATTGATACACCCTGCCTTCCTCCTGCCTTCCAAGGAAGCACATATCATACACACTTAGTAAGCCGTTCCTCTCAGTCCAAACCACATTGATACTAAGCTTCCCACTTCCTCCCCAGTGTGGCTACGGGAACAAGCCCCCCCCCACCCCCACCTCCCGGGTAGTTCAGTCCCCAACAACAGCACCACTCGGGAAGTGGACGTCAGTACAGTTGAGTGGTGTTGACCAATGACCAGTACAGTTCAGCATAAATCAGCAGTGTTTGTCTGCGAAGATGTTTCTGTGTTTATGACTTGTTTTCTTGTCTGGTTCTCCTGCAGACCTTCATTACATCCAAGTCTAGTTTTATTGGGCTATAAATTAGATTTTGATTAAGTGCGAGGACAGACAAGACACAGCTGGTTGAGGATTGAATGCACCAGCAATGCTTCCTGGCAGTCGTGGACAATGCTGTTATCCTGTTATAGTTAAATGTGACGTGTTCTAATGAAATGAGTCTTGATTTCAAGAAAACACTGTATAAACATGCAACAATGATTTCCGACAATTTTGACTTTTTGTCACAGAAGTATACTTTGATACCTTTTCTGTCAATTGGCAATGCTTATGTCTCATTTATATTATTATTTAGTACATTTTATAGCCTTTTTAGAAACACTACGTAACATTTCACACATTAATTTTGTAAAACAGAACCGATAAATCGCACGTGTTTGAGTCATATTCTTCATGGTTTCCCTCAACGCATGGCGAACATATTTGGTACTATGCGAAAGCCCAGAAAGCCGTCTTTCAGATTCTTGTTACAAATCCCCACTGTTGTCAACTTTACCCAATAGCAGCGCATATGCGAGAGGCATGTATGTAAACAAGCGACACTGGATGCAAGGTGGGGCTGATTGCAGGCCCTGATTGGCTTAGAGCTGAGAGTGCAGGCACAAATCGCCCTCGCTAACTGTAAACAAGCGTGATCGATTGGGTCGTTGCTAGAAACTCAGATTATGGTGTAATAATTCCAGTTAGCGTGACATATCTTCAACAACGAACATGACTTGGGAGTTTGTTTCGAAAGCACCAAAAGGAGTAATACAAGCAAAACGCCAATTTTGGAATGATGATTTACTCAATTCTGTGCTTACGTGACCACAAACCTCAAGACTTAGTGTGTTTTTCCCTATTTGAATTGTTTTACCCCAGGCCTGCTCAGCATCCAATGACTTTGGCTGTGTGTGTGATAGGTCCATAATGTTTACACTGTTGGAACGCTTAAATAATATATATTCTTTCCAATAGCATGACAACATTTTCTTTTGACATACGACTCATTTCATTAGAACATGTGACAAATATTGTTTAAATGCATTTCATAAATCATCAGGTCATCATTTGTGGACAGTGTTAATTGTTCTAATACTCTGTTGTGCAAAATAATTATTCACATTTTATCACAGCGACACAGGTTGTTTTAGATGTAGAATTTAAAATGTTAAATTGTAATTTTTTTATAGAAAATCAGCATCAGGGTTGCCACATGAACACTTTTTATTTAGCCCAATTCAAAGACAACTGAGCCCATGTTCATAGACTTCATATACATCACTTTTCTTGGCGTAATTTTTTTAACATCACACCCTGTAAGCAGTGGAAGATTGATATACGAAAACTAAAACACACTATTTAAAACTAACCACATCTGTTGGTCATGTCAGTCGCAAACGAATTATTCACAGCAATCGCTGTAGAAATGTGTTTTTTTGTGTCTTGGTGTTGATATGGCTGATACTGCTGGCAATTGTCAACACAGGTTTGCTGTCAGTGACAGATCTGGGGGCCTTGTCAGGGAATAAGAGCTCATAAGCTGAATTCCTAATTACACGGATGTAGATCAGTCATATGCCTATCCATCATAATCCATCATTTATGAGCAAAATGCAGTTTTGGATGTAAACATCTTACTACTGAGCTAAAATGAGCAGCAACACTGTTTGTAATCTGAGGTGGGTCTAAGAGAAGCCAAGAATTGTGTTGATTGGTCTTGATGCATGGGAAATGCAAAGCAAAATGCAAAACAAGCATTGTCAAGGACATGTATGCATCGATTGAGTATATCCAGTATGCCTTGATTAAACGTATTGGCGTTAACATTTCAAACCAAATCATTGCCTGTGCTGAAATGCTTGATATTTGCGTGTTTCATTCAAAATTATTGGTAGCAAAACTTTCTAAACATATAAATACCATGAATGTTATGGTAAATATAAAAAACACAGGTAAAAAATTGGTCACTTTAAAAATGAAACTTACAGTGTCAGGTAAAAAATGGGTCACTATAAAGATGGACAAAGGTGGTTCATATTCTTGAGTCAAATCTGGACCCACTTTGATCCCTAACATGTATCTATCTGTGTTACCCCTTTTTTCGATTTGGTCCATATTGCATAGAAACCTGTACTTCTTTGCTGTTATTCTGCTGTATATAGCGTTGTGTATGTGGTGAAGAATTAAACACACAACTTATAGCAAATAGTGATCTCTTGGCAAACACTCATTTGTCACTGTGAATATCAAATTCGTTGTGGTTAAATACTGAAAATTCAGACATGTTTCACCTTGGTTTTTGGAGAGGGCAAAAACAAGAGGGAACTGGGCCAAGGCTGTCTGTGTAAGGTGAGAAGTCCACCTAGTAACCTACGACTGCCACTGCACACCCGTCATTGTGCCTAGGAATACCGTCAGGGCAGGGCGGCAGCCACACATGGGACATTATGGCATTCCTCTGTCACTCCGCACAGCCGACCTCCGACCTCGGCCCCTTACAGCGTGGTCGGAGACTACTGGGCTTCACTGGGTCTCGGTCCATTCGCAATTAACATAGTTCTGTAGGCTTTCGTGACACGGTGCTATCTCCGAGTTGCGGTTGGGTCTTCTTGCTGTTTTCGACAATCCACATTGAATTATCAGCCAGGTGCAAAAGTTGGTTATCGTCTGATTGCAGCGTAAACGGACAATGGTTTCTTCACGTGATTGTGTGTGTGATTGGTGGTTGGGGCGTGGTGTTTGGGTCCAGTTGTATTTGTTAGTGCAAATATACACGTAGCACGCACACTCGCACTGAGCTAAAACCTACTTGACAAAGTGTCTGAATTGAACCAAACGGTTGAGTGCAATTTATGCATATACATCTGATCAATGAGATCCTATCACTGCTAGTACCAGGTACTAAAATAAGATCATTTAGGTCACCAGTGCATATCACAAACGAAAGCATTTAGATATTCCACACAGATTCGGAACTGGACTTAGCCCAGCAAACAAAGCTAATTTGCTCTACATTTCTCATGTGTTTGCCAGGGGCAGGGTTGTTAGACTGTTTTCCCTGGTAAATACTGAATTCAAAAGAAATAGTAATTTCTTATGACATACCAGGGATAGTCATATTTTCACTACAGTTCAATTCAGGACTTTACGCGGGACCAAATTATTGCCAGTCATGTTTTGGGGGACGCCATGATGTTAACTGTTAAGCCAGTTTATAAACTTTAAAATGTGTCTGATAGCTTGAAATGGACTACAAACACACATGAGACATCATTTACACTCACTTCTAAGGCATAACTGACAATATATATGGTTTTGGAAGATGTTTTTTGCGCCTTCATTTTTTTACCCGTCCACCCATATTTCTACCCATCCATAATGTCTTTTACCCGTCCAAATGATGGGTGGACGGGTTTCTGCATAAAGCTATGGTTCGATTATACAAATTTATGACAGTAATGAAAACATTTGTTTTATGGAAAGGTGAATTCGACACATTTGATACATTACTCCCCTCTGCCTTCTTTCGACAAATTGTCTTGTCATTTGTGAATGCATTACGTTCCCCTTACTAAGTTAGGATTCATGAATATATCCAGTTGACATTGATGAATCAAATTATATTAAACAGCAAGTAAAACTAACCAGTTGGTGGAATGCTGCGATTTCAAACGGAGACAAATTCCGTTATGCGTTTCTCAGAATGAGTTAGCAATTTAAAAACAAAATACATACATAATCATAACTGGTGGCGTTGTTGTGTTTCAGGTATAGGAACATTGGAGACAGGACTTGAGTTTATCACACAGCCAGACGATGTTATAGCAGTGCGCAATAGAGCTTTGTGGCTGAACTGTACGGCGGTAGGGAGTGTCGCCGTCGAGGCGGATGTCAAGGCGGAGAATATTACATATACATGGCTGAAGGACAGCCAGGTAGTGAACGATGGCAGGAGGGTTGTCTTCCCCAATGGCACGCTTTTTATCAAACGGGTGATTGCAAAAAAGCAGCCTCGACGTAGCGATGAAGGCACGTACGAGTGTATTGCACGTAATCATATAGGAGCTATTATAAGTAGGAAAGCAACGCTACAAATCGCAGGTGAGTTTCTTTGTTGATACTTTTTATGCAATCGTGTCATCGTTGATGTTTGTCGATATATTGTATGTGTCCTGCTTAAAGCGACCATGTCTGTGATGTCACCTGAATTTGTTATCATGTGCCATGATTTGGTTATTATTAGCAAGAAGTTTGCAGAGTCAGGTATGCTTGAAAACTTTGCTGTAGTTGGCATTGTTCATGTGCTTGAATCAAAATAGCAGTGATTATAATTTGACTATGTTTCGTTTTTAATTGCAAGTTATGATTTGTGCTTTTTAAATACAGTTTGGCTGACAGTTTTGTAATCAACATAATTGTTTATTAGATTTTTGAGGACACATTAAATGTGAAGAACAGACATGGTCGTTTTAAAATGGTGATATTTTCAGAATTTGCAATGTTGTTTTACAGAAAGGAACAAAGGTTTGTTGGATATGGTTTCGGTGTTTACCTTTCCACCGGTTATTTTCATGTTAAAACCTCAAGGGAAACATGCGTGATTGTGTAGAATGCATTCCTGTCTAGAGATGCGCTTGTCTGCAGTTCTGTTTCAAATTTTTTGCTCACCCTTCCGCTAGCAGGTGTCAGGGATCCCATCCCGACCGCATTGACAGCTATCAGCGTTGGCAGATGTGTCAAACGCCGCCGTCACGTTACGTGTTTTCTTTCAGCAGTGATGAGTCAGTTAAATGTGATGCAACGCGCATTTAATGCCCCGTAATAGGCAGACAGGTAATTTAAGTTCGTTGAATTCTGTATGCGATGAAATTGAGTCACCCATCCCAGATCCTTTCTGTGGCTACAGCGAGAAATGACAGGTTCCGACAAGTTCTTTCAACCTTCTCCGCAAGTGTCACGGAGCACCGAAAAATTCCCAAAACACCACAGCCTATGTGGATGAGTGAAGTAGGGTGGGGGGAGGGTACAGGCGTAGGTATTTACCCCATAACTATAGAGTTACAAGGTGCTTTTGGATGGAAAAAAGTGTTATGTCGGCCAACGAGATTGGCAATTTTCAGATACAGTCTCTGTCTGGATTTATGGTTGAAAGGGTCACCTCTGATGCTTCAGCGCGCTAATTAAACAGCTAATGAAGCATACAAAACATCCAACGTCAGTCGTAACTCGTCGCAAATAATCTTGCAGCCTCTCAATGGATTTTTGTTCATGTTCACTAGAACATCAAAGAAACACTGCCTGAATGGCTGGAGCGAGGCGAACTATTTATACTGTTTCAACACATATGACATTGGGTTTGGTCATTCTTTGTGTCACATGGTCACTTATCATGTGGCCAGGTCAGTTTTCGTTCATTCTTTTCAGTCCTTTCCACGTGCGTCATATTGTTACTCATATAGCAGTTTGGCAATTTCTGCTGCTGGCCAGAGTGGCTTTTTCAGTCACAGCCGGTGTTCTGATTATGACAACAGATTCTGTAATAATCATAATTTCTAAGCCCTTGTTGAGCATTTCATAATGTGCTACAAATGGCATCAGTGTAAGCAATATTTTTTGGGCAATACATCCAGTATTGTAGTATGGTAATGATATTTATTTACTAACACCTAAACAGTTATAGTGGTCATTATTTATTCATCAAAAAAGGGAAAACAACCAGTTCATTATACTACAAATTATAAAATATTCTATCAAGGGAGATTGGTGTACATGGATATAAAACATACAGCAAAGTTGCAGAGAAATGTCCCCCCTTTTATGAGGAACTTGTATATCCATTAACTGTTGCGTTGCACAACAGACAGACTCTTTCTTGCCAAGTTATAGGTATGAAGGTGTGTATACAAAATTATATTGAGTAGGGTATATTAGGCTTTATAAAAAATATCTTTAAGGTCCAGTCTGGCTGCTAAACTTACCACTGCATCAAATGTATAATATTCAGTAGCAATAAAAACAAGTAAAGTGTTAGAACTTTTCCGGAAGTGTGACCCTTCATTTGCCCAGCATTATTTACATCTACCGGTAGGTACCAAGAGATGCACTTACTATGTAAATGACACAGCATGATCTGAAGCAAAATTATCTGTCTTTGAAATTTAGTAGGTTATTTTTGTGGTGTGCAGCGACTTTTGTCTTGATGCGTAGCCACAGATGGGCCCTATGTGACGGCTTGTAACCGAGGGTGTAACGTTTTTAACCGCCTACTAAAGAAATATGTACAAACATAATGTTATGTAGATAAGAGGTCATAAAAACATTCCCGTATGAGTGCATCTGGCCATGGGTCATGATATAAATCACAGCTTGCTTGTGACACATCCTTGAATGGGGTGACAAATTTTCGAGCACATTCTTGCCGGTGCACAGCAAAAAGCGAGTGGAACAAGTCTCATGTTGTGCGTGTCGTATCAAGTTTTTCTTCATTGAGTTTCAGCGGTTATATTAAATTGATTATTTTCTGCTTTGTCGGTAGTTATAAAAGGTGTTAAAAAATTGATCCGTTTTTGGCCTGAAGTAAAAAAATCTTTAAAATTGGACACTACGTGCGCAATACGCAACATGTTGCATTATACAGTGTGAGCATTTTAAGTGAACATTTACAGGAGTGAATGCCCGGTACATTCATCACAATGTCAGCTATTATAATTAACCACTGAGGTTGTTATTGTAGCCTGGTTTCTCCAGTAAGTGTATACAAATTGGGCCAGTGTTACAAATTAAGTTGATTATGCATGAGAAAGAGATCCTTCCGTGTAAACACATGTATTATGTTAACCCTTACCTCAGTTGGAGCTTGGACACATTGTGCTAGAACGTTGGAATCTCAAATCAAGGATTCAGTCCCCTTGCTGCCTTGTAGAACTAGAAGCTTCTAGGATTGTATCTTTAATTCCTTGTTGCTTCAGTTCACTAGGGATGAAGTGTTATTAGTCAGAACTGGATGGTGTGACAAGATATTTTGTGTACTCATACATAGTAACATAAACTACGGTCCTCTAAGAATCGGTTGCAGTTACAGTCACCGCACTGTGATTAATTAAACAATTTAGAATTACGATTCAGCATTCAATACATCTCTGATCTGGAGCTTGCTGTAACTCTCCAGCTGTATGTGGAAACTATAGCTGCTCCAAACTGGTTACCGTGGGAACTAGGACAATGTTCTGGAGCTTGTAAAAAATAGACTTCACCAGTCACCACTGGTGAGTTGTCTTGGTATATATAAGCCGCATGTTAACTAACGGTTGAATCTACGTCTAGTTGCCAGCATCACAATTACCGGGGTAGTCATGTATCATGTAAAGAAAGGTTGGCATTTACTGGCGTACAGGAATGCATTAAAACTTTGTTTCAATGCATACCACCGAGGTAGTTGCAAGCTAAATTAGGTGTAAACGTTGTGTGACAAAACGTCGGTATTTACTAGCGTACGGAAGTGGATTGACCCTATTCATAGCGTGATTCATAAATGTTCTCTGGAAACCATTGACGCATCCTCGATGTGAAATTACGGCATAATTCATTTGTCAGAAAAGCAATCATTCTTAGTTGTATCCGTTTCTACTTAGCCTGTTATTTCTACTTGCCATCGTCGTGGCATGGTGTCGCGGTGATTGAGACTATATGAAACAACCTACATCAGCTGTTATTAGTTTTTTGATGAATTGTCATCCGCATGGTTTGACTTTTACAGAAAGGTTGCTAGTCGGACATGTACATGATACGCTTGAAGGAGTGTTGTCGTCTGTTCTCTGTAAATCTATCAGTATTGTGCCACATGAGGAATGTTTATTGTTTGTATCTAGATCTAAGTGACATCAACATATATAATTTTAATTCGGTTCTGGTTTTACAGCATGCTGTTTGTGCCCTTGTACAATTGTATCATTGAAACGGGTGTTTTTAAGGTCCATTGAACAACCTGGAAATTGATAGCGTGCTGGTCATCATTTCAAGCAGGTTTTGTTTCATTTTAAAGGTGTCACTGCGGAAATGCCAGCAAAAAATACCAGTCCACCGACAGACTCCATTCATCTACACCTGTAACTTATGAACGGACACGGTAGCTCGACGGCGATGTTTGCATGAGAAAAAACAAACGTCGTCATGTTGTTAACAGTGTGTGTAAATGTTCTCGGCAGTCCCACTGATGTTTATCCGTAACTAGGTACGCTCTGTTGTGGCCACATCAAAGCGAAACATTTCCGCTGAATTGTGATAAAAATCCAACCATTTCAGCGGCCTGTTTTGTTGATGTATCAGATAAAAGCAAAACAACCTGCATGTGTCGGCTGTTAGAATCAAGTGGTGCTGTAAATTATATAGTGCATTAGGCCCGCTGGATAGCATCGCAAAAAGTAAACATATCAATTAATATTGCGAGTGTGGCACAGTGTATTATCACTGTGGCGTCATTTATGACATGTCTGTGTGTGTGTGTGTAATAGTTGCAGTGTAATCTGTAGCTACTGTCCAGCATTCTGATGTGTGGTCTGATTACATTCTGCCGTGAGATTGAATCGTAATGGAGGTATATCGTGGCTGTCACACCTCATTAGGTACGACTAATCTAATGACACGTTGTCTTCTGAGAACCATTTAATTGTATCTTGCTTTGATTTGACATCGGTGCCGTGCAGCTTTGTTTAAGGATTTGCATAAAATTCTTAATTTCTTCATATCCTCCAACAAGGTCTGAGGTGAATAACTTGACAAATAGAAATATTAACCTCTTTAAAGTCAGGTGATTGGTGATTAAACTTGTTCGTGACAGCAACAAAATAGCAATCTGTGTGAATATTTATCGACTGCAACTTGCAAGGTTTTGCAACAGACAAAATCGAGTGAAAACTGTCAAATGAGGTGTGGACATTGTTTATTGTGAAACAAACACAAACCGGGTAATGTGATTTAGTGAGAGAAGCGAAACAAACAGGAAGAATGCAAGTGGATGTGAGTACGTCACATTGTAATGAAGAACGCTCTGTGTTGCTGATGGATGGCCTTGGTTCATTGATGTTACCACCTGTCATTTGTTTACCAGAGAGAGGAGGCGACCATCAACGAATCACTGTTTTATTCCCTCCGCAGGCGGAGGGGATTTATGGCAGGATGCGTGCGTAATCTCTGCAATGCTGTGTACTGCTTCAGCGCTGACCTTTAGGGGCATACATTTTTTATATGTCAGCACTCCCCTGGTGTCAGCGTTTGAACTAAATGGGTCTGGGACAGAGTGCCGTGTAAAATATTTTGTTGTTCCAAGGAGCAGATAAGCCACATATCATACCACATAAATCGATACATTCATCAGGGGTAGTTCAGTTGTGACACGTTTATCACAGTGGTTGTGTGACTTGAGCCCGGAAGGGGAAAAGGGACGACGTCAAGCCCAGGGTGAGGGTTGGGTTTTGTAAGGGATGGGTAGATACTAGATAACCACAGCTTAGAGGTGCGTGGATGTTTACTACAATTCACTGGGGTACAATTGGGTTTATGAGAAAGGATGTGAAGATAAACATGCCCGTGTAAGGATTAAGGATACTGTGAACGGGTTTGTGCTACATTCATGGATTCCCACACCGTTGCGAGCTATATAGTATCCCTAGGTTGTGTGTAGATAAGTTACACAAGTTGTGTCAATCACAGGGTTAAATTAACTATCTGGGGTGGGTACATGACAGGTACGCTATACCACTGGTGTTTTCTTTCATTGGGAATTGAAAAAAATAATTCTACTTGAGCGAGGCACAAGGGCGTGAGTTCTGGCCTTGACCTTGCATGTGTAGCCCACCTGGCACTACACATGTAAGAAACTACGAGCATGTAGGGCCACGCCCTTGATTTGACCAGGTGTGCATACTATCCTATGTCCAAGTGTGTCATTAGTTGTGTCCTGTTGGGTGACATCCAATCCGCACACAGAGTCCTCTTTACTGAGGGTGATACTGCGATGCTGGCGTGACATCCCTGAGTCTAAATGGACCACTTTACCGTGAACAGCACTGGGTACTGTGCACTGGGCACTGTGCACGTGAGAGAGTGCTGTGTGCTGTTGTCGTCACTCTCACTCACGTGCGAGTTTCTACACTATCAACTCCATTTTGACACCAGGTGATACAATGTTAAATCATAGGAGGTTGTGGTGGTATTTTATGATGTCTCTACTCTCTAGCACTGGTGTCAGTACTGAGTATTAAATCATAAACATGCAAAACGAACCTTTACAACAAAGAATTGTCAATGAATTTGGGTGGAAATGCAATTTATATATCAGTTTTTATATACAGCATGTAGATATCTCAGATTATTTTAAAGTAAAATTCAGGATGTTAGGTTCAGCTGCTGGTAGTGAGAGCTTCATTTCATTTCACAGAATCAATTAATTTTGTATAAATTATATTTTCTTTTTCTTTCACGTATATGATATAAGTAATTAAAAATAAAAGGGCATGCTTAAAATGTTATCCCTCTGTCCCTACACATCGATTCAGGAAAAACGTGAACGGCTTAGCCATTTTTTGGTTAGAATCTATAATTTATGATGACAACTAGAGTCTGCCATTGCCAACAATTGCTTCCTAATCCCCAGATTCACACTACAAAGAACAATTGCACTGTGGGAATTGAATTGACAGTGTGACTGAACTATCTGGGCTTGGTTCATTGGCCTATCAAGGACCTATCTGGGCTGGGCTGGGCCGGGCCGGGCCGGTCAGCACAAACCAGTTGACATTTATGGCCTTTGCATGAGAGCCATTGCAGTGAAAGAGTTCTTATAATAGATGGCCAGTGGACACATGTTCTGCAAGGCCAGTGCAGTGCAGCCATTGACAGCTGCCTGCATTTGTGTATGTGTTGGTGACCCTTGACCTTTTAATCTAAGTCCATATATCAACACAAGGTGGAAAATTAACAAGCCCTTAGCGAACCGAATGCCTTAATTGAATAAGGGCCGATAACCAGATACAATGTAGCAGTGTGGAGGCCAGATGTCATAATGCTTGTGGATAATATGGCTGGAATGCAGCTATGAAGTAATCACAGTTATGTAACAAACATGCCAACTTGTTGACACTGCTAGAGCATAGCATAGGTGTGTCTTTAATTAATTATGGTTACATAATAAACAGGCTAACACTGAGATTAATGTAGCTAACGCTTAGTTCTATATTTAAATGCTGGCGTCAATCAACGTGCTGTTTCATTGTGTATTTGGGAATCTAACTGAACTCATGTTGAGTGAACAGTTTCAAGTTTCTTGAAAATAAGATAGTAACACTGCATTAAATTGTAGTAGCAGTAGCAGTAGCAGTAGCAGTAGCAGTAGCAGTAGCAGTAGCAGTAGCAGTAGCAGTAGCAGTAGCAGTAGCAGAAGTAATACTACTAATACAGGCAGTAGCAACAAATAAGTATACACTACAGTTATATTCTACAATGTATTTAATATATTAATCATGGATAAATTTATTGTATCCTGTGAGATAAAAACACTCCTTTTATCTGTGTTGAAACCAAGTTCACCTACACACAAATCTATTTTGTTATCCAACAAATCTACTGCAGCCAGACTCCAAATTTGGTGGACATCACTCTTGATTCTGACAGCTTGTGTTTAGTGCCTGTATTAAAGGAACAAAGACAATGATATCATCTGCTCACACTATTTTAAGGTATTTATTAGTTGTCCAATGGGTGTGTAGAGTGAAGTGGTTGGCCATAGCATCAGTGGTGGTGAAGACTACGTGATGTCGTGCAGATGGATAACACATTGCCCATGTAATATATGCACACACAGCTAAGCTGGCGTCACCTTTTCGCACCAACGTGTGGCATTATCTCCATCGCCATATTGTCAAATGCAACGTCAACAAGTAGGCATAATGGTACAAAAAAACTGATTGCGGGGGTGCAATAGAACCACGTTTCCCACCAGAATGTGCTTAATTCGCTGCAGCGATCGTATACTTTTTTAGCGCCACGTTCCGAGTGCAGTGGAAATCCAAAATGAGAATGATTCGTTTATTTATTCTTTTGCCAGCTGAGGTCGTTATCGTAGTCGTGGCATGCCAGTTGACCTGGTGTGATTTTTTTGCACTCAGCTTCAGTGTCGAGTTACACAGGAACGAGAGATACGGCACAATTCATCGTGTCGGTTCGGTTCGGTGCACTACGATCAGCCGGTACATTTGGCGAATCACTTACAGAACGACTGACAACCGAACCATGGCATAGTGTCTGATAAATGTATAATTTTCCCTAATAGATGTCCCTGTTTGCTTTCATGTACTGAATGATTTGCACCTGGGACCGTTTTAAGTCATGCGATCAAATTAGAACCAAGGACTGTGACCATGTCTATGCCCTGTTGGGCAATACTGGATGGACTGTAGGCACTTACTCTGCGTCAGTGTACAAAAGACACCACTTAAATGCGATATAGGCAAATAAATCTGTACTTATTTATGTAAAATATCCATGCAACAAGGCCATTACAACACATTTTAATTCTTGTGACAGTCAATTCATCAAACTGGCAATATAATTTTGTAATTTTCTGTCGCTAATAGAGTCTGCAGGTAAGGAGAATATTCTGCGGAACATTCATGTTGTGATTCCTGAGGGAAAGTAAACAGTTTAGCTTCAGGTTTGCAATGTGGGTACTTTGGGGGAGCTTTAAAGGCTTTGGACATTTAGAAAACCAAAAAAGCCATGTTTCTATTTTTTTTAGATTAGGGTCATATAAACTGTCTGCAACCTGTATCTTTGGTCACTTTACTGCCAAAACAGTTTTCCAAGTACTTTGCGTCACAACCAGACTGCAGCACATGTGCCTTGTTTGATGCATCCGCCTTGTGCCATCAGCATCAACTACTGCAGCGCATTCATCTTCCATGCAGATATTCGAAAGGCTTTAAACATTTAGGCTTTAAAGATTTAAAACACTTAATTTTATGCACAAACATTGCAGGAACATGAGCAGCCTCGGCTTATGTTAGAGCAAGACAGGACTGAATTTTCAGTGAGAACATTTGTTATTGTCTGATGTCTTCAGGACGTAACACCAAAACACAACACCAAGAAATTATACCGACAATCCTTCCTTCAAATGCACTTTCCAGGTGGTGCTTGTGACATCTGTACAAGTGTGTCTGTGCAAGGTTGTCGACCTTTCCACAACTGCTGCAGCCTAAATGACAAATTTCATAGCTTGCCGATTCGGTTTCCATCAAAGCCATTGTCAGCATTCTCATTGTTAAGTTTTTAACTCTTCTGAACGAACGCTCGGTCATTCACCTGGATGTGTGCGTCCAAACCCATGTATCCCAGGAGAGACGAGCGGAACAGAAGAGACATGTTGACAGTCAGATAAATGTGATGGTTGGTCTGACCTCATGGGACATCCAGTTCATTGGCATTTTGGTTAATTCTGTTCCAAACAATATATTATGTTTTCTCGTGTCATGCACAGTTTATTTCATATATTGCATGCACGACTGCTTTGGTTGATGTTTATCTAGACTTGTTTTGTTCGTTGTATGTAATTGTATATATTTGAAATAAACCGATTGATTGATCAGTCAATTGATTGATATGAGAAACAGGCCAGTGTTTGTCCGGTCTCATCCTGTCGGTTGGCCTCCAGAGGGCAGTAAAAACCAACAGCAACCCACGACATATCAATGTCTCTGTCAACGTGCGTTAAAACAGATTTCCCCACTCTCATACTAGTTAGTTTGTATTTTATTGGCATGAAAAACGAGTGATTTTTCATAACAGTTTTCATGCTGTGTTAGTTTGTATTTTATTGGCACAAAACAGAGGAGTGATTTCCCAAGTTTTATTCGCATCTGTATGGTTTATTTAGATGTAATCCCATGTGAGCTGTAGCCAGCCTGTGCCACCTATGTTTAAATTGTTTTGCATAACTTATTGTTCATATTATAGCCATGTATTTGTGTAAAGGGATCTTACATAGTGCTCACTGATGTTATATTCCCCGCCATATATGTTCATTCGAACATCACCACCTCTGAGGAATCCTTCTGGTGTCATTTTCTAACTTTGGACTTTTATGTTCATCACACATTGCCCCTGTTAACTCGGCTGTAAGACTGAGTTCCTGGCCGTACAATGTAGATATTTCTGTCAGAACAGTTATTGTGCAATAATTGCAGTATGGCTTCACAGTGAAGATAGGGTTTGATTGGACTGGAATGAAACGTAGAACTTTGAAGAATCGTGGAAAACTAGACACTGCGCTGAATATAGTGTAATTGTAAGAGCTTTTTACGTTTATTTTGATATGATGCTCTGCACTACTTGTGGATTCTACATACCGGTTAGTGCTGGTTCGATACCAGGTTTTGTTCGATACCGATCGATACCTAAATTTTTTTCGATACTTATGTCGTATGTCTAATATTCATATAAAACACAGTTCCCAGTAGAAGAACAGTATGCAACAGAAGTAGTGCTGGGTCGATACCAGAAATCTTCGATATCAATCAATACCAGATTTTTATTCGATACTCGAAATTTACATTTTAAGTCTAATTCAGTACAGTAGAGATCTCCACAGAAACATAGTATCCACTTAGACTAATGGGACTGAAACACACACATTTTTTCACTTGTAAGGAAATACCGGGGGTATGTGATAATTTTATAATCATGGAGACAATGATTAATGTTCAATTTTCATTTTATTTAAGTAAACAAACAAAGAGTTGTAACTGTTTCAATATAATTGATTACTGCTGTAATTTTTTTAATTAATTGTAATATAATATTAAAACAATAAAGACAAGTTAGACAACTGCTATAAGATACCTAGTGGCAAATAAATTCATTAATTGCACTGAATTAATTTAAATTAATAACAGTACTTCACCCCAACTGTTTGCAAATACACTATACAGCAGCTTAATATCAAGTCAACGTGTCTCCTAAAGTTACCATCAACAAGTAATGCTGAAACATAACATACAAATAATATGTTATCGTTAAACACACCTATCACTGATAATAGTGCCAGCACAGCTGGACATTCACTGTTGTAACTGTTTTATTTATTAATTGTATTGTAAAGATAATTGTGATTTAACATCAAAACTGTATAGACGATTACAATAAAATAACACTAATGAATAATAGAAAAAATATTAATTAAAATTACAATTGTACTTCCCAGTTCACACCAATATTTGTGAATATAAAACTTAAGTTACCACGTTATCGAGTACACATAACAAGCCCCATAATGTTTTTTCAAATGTTTTCAAGAACAGGTCGGTTTCTTCCTCTACCTCTGGCTCTGCCAGTGGTGAATCTGTTTGGCCAGTGACAGTAGATGCAGTAAGCGTATCGTCATCGTCAGTCAGTCACATCATGTGTGTCACTTCTTGACGCTGTGGCCGCAGTAGTAAATTTGGCAACCGATGGCGATTTGCTTCGACTGTAACTAGATTTCCACTGCGTGCTCATTGTCGAATATTTCGATAGAACACATTATCGAGTCATTGCGACGTTGTCTACGACGACGTCGACGTGTCCTTCGATGAAAGTTGATCATCACGTTTTGATAGTTTCTTGAGTGATGGACAGTGACATGTTTCGGCAAATTTGATATATTTCCCCGGCTATCTTTGGGGCGCTTCTGGCATAGCAGACACTCTTTGTTGAAAAACTGCCAAATTGGCGATGAACGTTGTAACATGTTGTCATTCGTCTTGGTTGAGAGAGTCATATACGGCAAACGGTGGTGCCACCAAACAACAAAACAATGCCACCAAACGGAACCCGGATAAACAAAGCTTGCACATCGTGCTAGAATAATTATTTATATTAATTATATTATTATTATTAAACTTGTTTCATAAATACTACTGCATGCAATAAACACTCTATAAAATACTATAGGATGTGTGTTTTTTGTGCGTGTAGCCGTAAGTAAAGTAGGGAGACAGATGCCATGGTAGTACCACCAAACGAGAGAGTCACGAACCTTGGGTTGGATAACTGAGGCTAAGCGAAGTCTGACCTAGGCTAAAATCGCGCACAGAAAATAGTTATTATACAGACTAACTATACAATCAAGTTTTGGTAAACAATTCACATTTGATGCTATATTATATTTTAAACAACACTGTGTATGTCATGTTAGGCAGCAAAGCGCTGTTGTGCTAGCTCCCGTAAACAACCACGTCATCGACAACGATGTTGCGCCTTCGCATCGACGTCCTTGAATGGACTCGAAGTATCGAAGGTATCGAACGTATCGAACGTATCGAAGGTATCGAAGGTATCGAACAGTGGGTGTTCGATACCAAAAACATCAATGTATCGCGATACCACTAAACATCGGTATCGAACTTTCGCAAGTATTGCGATACTTCGATATATCAAATATCGAACCAGCACTAATTCTACAGTACAAAAGTGAACCAAAACGTTGATACGATACAAACTTTCAAAACCAATTAATAGTTTTGTATCGGGATTTGTGTGCTTGCTTATTTCTGTATGTATTGTGCTTTGAGTCTGGTATGTCCAGTGGTTGATGCATTTGATGACCCCAGGCAGGGACAGACAGGTGCTGACCATGAGATTGGATTACATTCCTGCCTTCCCACATGTACACACTTGCATGCACCTGCAAGGGGGGGGGTAGATATACTAGCTAACCCCATCTCCCATCACACTACAGGCAGTCAATGGGGTTTCATTACATGGTTGGGATCTTAGGAACTGCATTGCTTCAGTGACTTAAAAACAAATTCTCAGATCATTTTCATACATTGAAATGCACACCTTGAAGTACTATAGTATTCAACTTGATATTAAAGATTTTTTGGTGAAGTTTTGTGAAATGTTTTGTTGGGATTAATGAAACATCCAGAAAATAAACATCCATAAAATGTAATTTTTTAGAGAACCTTATATGTATATGCCAATCATTAATTCAAATGTATTGTTGGGACAGATTGGTAAAGAGTGGTGCTGGTTGTATGCGCCAGCCTGCTGTGTGTATTCAGTATTTTATAGCATATTACGAGGGGAAATGGAAAAAATATCCGGTGTGTAAACCGTAAACTGCCCCAGCTGTTCGACATCTGCGACTGGGCAGCGGATGTGCCTGCCTGCTGGCCGTTGTGGAGCAGAAATAGGTCATTACTTGGCCTGACCAGGTGAATGCCTGTCAATAACTGGGCATTATTGGCGATGAATCTGTGATCATCTCCACCAGAGTAATCATCTTGATAGTTGTAGCACACACACACATGTAGCGCTGACTCACACTTCTTACTGACCACCACAGTGTGGGCGTGGGTCTACGTGGGCAGTTGTTTTTCTCGTCCCTGCCAGGCTGTGGCTACTTAAGTGGTGTTGACCTTTGCCGCCCTGCCATTGGTGGAACGGTGCCACCCCCTTGGCAGTCTTCTCCTGGCTGCTGGCTGGGCCCACTGCCTGCTTGCTGGCTTGACCCACTGTCATAGATAAGCAGCGGCTGCTGGGCAAAAGTAGTTCCGGCTAAGGCTACCTTCTCCTGACCTCCAAGCCCACTGCTGCAGCAGCAGTGGCTGTGTTGTTGAGTCCACATTGGTGTGGGTCCACTATGAGTCCACTGCTGTGGTTTTGTCATAGAACTAGTGTTGTTTAGCATCCAGCGGTGTCGGTGTCGTGGTCCGTGGGTGGCTTATCTGGAGGTTGTGGGGCAGTCAGAAAAAATACTTAGATAAGGAGAGATTCCGGGGAGAATTTGTTTACAATCTTGATGAGGTGAAGTGGAAATGATCTGCTTTAATTGATTGGCATTGTAGGTGCATTAGTAGAGTCACATGCATATATACATGTGCAAACATGTGTTAACATGTACACATACTGAAAATTATTGTGTACCCAAATGTTAGTGGTAACAGTGGTAGGAATGTTCAGTGACGTTAATAATTAGCACTACGTAAATGTTAGTAAATAGTAGTAAATGTTATAGGCTGGTAACATAGAATTATTGGAGAGACTACCAAACATCAGATGGTTAATCTGGTTGTATTTAAATAATTATTTCAAATGTTGAGGGACCAGAAAATAACTGTGGTTGTTTACTGAATAAAGACCGACATAAAAATATGACACGTTCAGCCGCAATGTGATAAAGTGATAAAGATATATGGCTGCGGAGGGAAATTCATCTTGCTAAAAGGATGTGAGTTGTGGAAAACATCGAGGATGGATATGTGTAACGCGATACGTTTCACAACACTTGCCTGGCTGGTTAACACAAATCCCGTGACTAAACAAAACGCCTGATGTGTCATAAACCAACCCAACAGGATGTAAATATGACTACCTCTGGGGGTAGAAGCAGTAGCACAACAAAGTGCTTGGATTTTGATTGGACATAGTTCACTATAATGACTGTATTTGAATACTGCTTATGTTTTCAAGCATACTTCTTTGCAGAAATAATAATTTTCATGTACTGTGTATTTACGTCAGACAATGTCCAGTATGCACTGTTTTTGGACATCAGAAATAGTTATTTTTGTGCGGTGTATGTTTTTGGACAACTGAGAATTTAGTTATTTTTAGACAACTGATTACATTGTACATAGTCATTACTGCATTGTGACAACTGACATAACAATAACAACAGTAATTAAAAACCTAAGCTATATAAAATGTTGCTACATTTTGCTACAATGTTACGTGTGAAACACCATGTAAATTGTTTTGTGAGCAAAATAAGATAAACACCAACATTTTAGACAAGCATAGAAAAAAGAAAAAAAAATTATATTGCATTTTACCTGAAACCGCTCATGTGGTAAATGAATGCTGTCTGTTTAAAGGTCAGTAAAGTCGTTATTCAAAAGTACAAAATAAATATACAACACTGCACCATTGTGTCTTTTTTAAATAGTTTTTACTACTTGAAAAGTACTTTCAGTAGGTGCTAGCTACAAATGTAATGAATATTTATGGAGCAAATGTTTATGCTTGGTGCACATGAAAGACAGTGCATCAGCCAGCGTGTTTATATTTGTACGAGGACACTTGATGTAGATTTACGATACTTTTCAAGACAGCATTGTGAACCCACGTCACGAAGCTAATTTTATCTAGTGACTAAAACATGACTACAGCTAGGTGGAACTTGGTTGACTCGGTTGAGGATAGAAACAACAAAAAATTCACAAACTGCTTTTTAGGTTTTTAAAATTAAATTTCTGAGTTACAGAGTAAGAACAACTGCTGGTGCTGTTTGAAATGTCCTCAGCTACCAGGTTTGTTCTGCTGTGAATAATAAGACGGGTTGTTATAAAAATCCACAGACCTTTGTAAGTATAACTCAATAGACTACCCAGGTACCTTGATTTACTCTCTGAATGGACAAGGGAAAACTTAGCCAGTGGTTAAAGATTTATAATGCATTATCATGACATTTATGGTGCCTTATGTAATAGCATTTATGGAAGAGAGGTATTTTCTTAAGTCTATGAATTTATTTTATCTTCCAAGATTATGGATTAATCATTTAATGTATTTTAGTCATGAAATGGAGGGCTTTCTTAACAACATGAAAATGAAAATCAAATACTGCTGGATGTCTGGATACTAGGCATAAATACACATTACATCTGTGATTTTGTTGTATTGGATATTTAAATTTTTACGTTTTTATTGTCAGCTTTGAGCAGGAAAAGGCAGGAAATTTTATAGCAAATAATCAGTGTGACTTGGCCAGTAACAATGAGAAACAATAAATAGATCTGTTGGCCTTACAACACTGCTGTTGCCTTTGTGCTTGTGGCTGTGTCCACTTGATGAATATCTGGCAAATATCCAGCTGGACCAGGACAAGCTGATTAGAGCTGTGTGTCCAAACACAGACCAGCCCTGGCCATTGTACACAATCCTAGCTGACAGCTTCATGACTGACACAGCAATTATCATTGACAAAACGGAGTGGTTGATGTCCAGTGAATGGTGCATGCAGCTTGTCCTTGACCTCCACTGGCAGATATATGCACCATGCAAACAAGTTTATTCATTCCGCGTAAAATTAATAAACATTTTCAAGAGTCACATGAGTCATTGCCAAAATAGCCGCCTTTTTATAGGCAGTGTAAAAGTGTATCAGCGATCAGTACAGGAATCAATAATCTATTTCCAAAAGAAACATGTAACAACAAGCATTTTTTTGGTGAAATTAAAAAAGTAATTATTAAAATTATAAAAGATGGAAATAGCAAAGAATGATATTTTCAAGCACAGACACCCTCAATCATATAATATTAAGCACATGCTAGTGTTACAGTGATTTGGGAGGTTCCTGAGAGTGTTTTAAGCTTTCTATATGATTGTCACGGGAAGGGTGTGATAGTTCATCTTTGCTTATAAGACGTACTGAAGGCCCCAGTATAAATGGAAATAGCTGTAGGATTAGAGAGGTGAATGTTTACAAGGTAGTCTGGATGATCAATATTGTCATAAAATGTTGTAATGTGTATCACGTTACTTACAGGGCTACTGTTGTAAAATCGCTGGGCGTTTCTGCCCTGTAAAAGATGCATCAAGCGAGTGTTTTATATACGAGCAAGTTTGTCAGGCTGGTGGTGGCAGATGTGCGCTGGTGGTGCCGTGGTGCCATGGTGCCACCACCAGTACCAGTGACCGCTGACAGCTGTTTGATGTATGTGCCAGGGTTGGGGCACCCAGTGCAGTCCAGCTGCCCCCTTCCTCCCTCCCTCCCTCTCTTCTCCCTCCCCCACATTCTGACCTCAAGCGCAAACCCAATAGAAGTGTTTATAGGGTGTTTAAAAATATGGAAGTGATGCTGACTGATAGGGTTCTGACAGGCATAATTATAGTTGTAAAAGTGGAGTGTGATCTAAAGGTTTGAACATCAAGTGTTGAGGGTTATTGATTGAAAGGAAAGGGTGTGCTGTCGATTGAAGGGACAATGGTCCAGTTACATCTCTGACCATTTCATAGCTTGGGAAATCTGTCACAGGTTCATTAATTGTAGGTAAGATCAACTGAATATATAAATTGCTGTGTTGTCGTTGAATCCAAATAGCTACAGGAATGTTTCAAATTGAGTGTAACATGTAGGGTTTTCAAATGGTTATTAACCCAATGCTGATGATCCTGATTTGATTCACCCTGTGGGTAACTACTGGCAGGTCATATACCTCAAATGAATGGTGCTTTGTGTTATGCAAGTTGAGGGTGTTTTATGGGGATAATTAACCCAGTGGTCAAGTGCACATAGAGCATTCAGTGTCCAGCAGCTGGCATGCTCTGGTGGTCAGTTCCCATAAACATAGCCTGTGTACATCCACTCACAGGAGAGCGCAATTGGCCCAGAGTGCAGTTAGCAGTGTTTTCCAGCGACTGTCAATTAAATCTATCGAATTTGGATTGTTCGGTCGCGTTTCTGTGGGTATCATTACCATTGTGACACATCGTAGGCAGTTTATATTTGTGCGTTGGTACATTTCTTAATTTACCCTCATATTATGCTAGGAAATGCGGAATTTGATGTTAGTATAAGATCTAGCACCTTGTTTTGTCAGGCTGTCAGCCAGTGTAACATCCTGCAACAAATTCAAATAAGAGGGATTGATCACCTTATTACAGACAGGTTTGTGATATGTCAAACTGAAAGTGAAACTAAAATACCTCCTAACGCATCAAGTTCTAGCTCGGTTATTACTGAATTAGTAATATCTCATTACAAATGCTGATGCAAGGGCTTCTGTTGCAGGAAGGTGTCAATGTTGGAAATGGTCGTCGAGTTTCATTAAACGTTTTTCAAAACATGTCTGAGAAACATCGCATCTCAAGTGTGATATAAATGCACATCTTGGTTCACATTTCTATTTGTCAGTAGGTTTGCAACCAGGTAATGATACTTATTTCCAGTTTTTGTAACAAGTGCAACACTTAAGATACCAACATGCAATCCATAAAGGAACTTACCATGAACCATGTATGAAGATGGCACATTAAACTTTAAAGCAATTGGTCTCAAAAATATGCTCACACATTTCGCTGTTATTACGTGTTTTGCAACTTTCATCTGGTACTGTTTCCAACACTACTTGATAAACTCACAAGTCACTGTCTTCATGGTGATGGTATTTCACAAATATAGTAATTTTTTTATCACATTTATAAAACACTTTTTACAAACCGGAAATACCACCAAACAAATAGCTAGGTATGCCTCTGTCTATCTTTTATATATTTTTTCCCATCAATATATGAGAACAACAGCACTTTGTGTAAATAAAAGGCTCCTGGTGAAACTAGACAATTCATACTAAAAGCTGAACATCTGTCCCAAGCGACATTACAATGAGCATTTATAAGATGCCTTCTTGAGTAACCAAAATGTTGACTATCAAATGTACATAACTTCTCCCCAGGCACTGGCATTGTGTTGTCTTTTTCCTATAAGCCTATTTGCCTTGAAAACACTGCCTTCTAAGTGTGGCAGTTTCATGTTTGGATTGCATTAGAGGTGGTTATTTAGTTTACACGGCCTGGCGGGTGGTTATATCAATGCCAGGGTCTAGCGTTGTTTCATTCATTTCCCGAGCATGCAGCTCGCTGCAATTAATCACTTGCCAATTCAGCGTAATTCTGTGTTTGCTCAACACTGGATGAGTTGTGTTTCGTCTTCCCAGATGTTACACGGGTTTTGTGGCCATGCTTCGGGTGGATCCATAAATTAGCCCTAGCAAGTATTCACATATTTATGAAATCAATAAATTTCATTGTACGTAGCAGATTGATTGAGTCAGTGAAATTCGCAGTAGCGTACAATGCTCAACGCGGCACAGTGTACGTGTGTATGGTTGAACCAGATATTTCATTTCGGACAGCAGGGTGTACAGTCAGGCGAATTGATTTCCTGCCCCATATCTGATATCTGTTGATGTGATCCTATTGTGATATTGCGGTGTGGACTGGCTACTTGATGGAACAGTGACAATGGCCACTGCTGAGCACGGTCACCAAAACACCAGTTTGTCATCAATCAGTGGTAGGCCTTTGGGCAGTGATGACCACCCAGATGACTCTTTATTCTCATGGGTTTGATCGCTCATGTTTCACTGTCTTATTTGCAGTGAGTCCAGAAATAAGAGCAGTGGTACTCCCTGCTTTGGTTGGGAAGTGAATCGGGTCTTGAGATGGTTCCTAGGAGGAATACTGGTACATGTATTTATACTAACTTTGCTCTTTACGTTCATTGACACAATGTTCCTATTTAATTTGTATCCACTATATCTTAACAATATTATTCTAACACAAGAATATGCCAGTTTTTTTGCTTTGTAAGTATACAAGTATTCAGCTGATAATCTCATTCGAATATGTTTTCAAAAGTTTGCAAGAACATACCACTCGATAGCAGCAGTTTTCTATAAAAAAAAACCTAGATCTAGATTTTTTAAGTGTTTCCCTCTACATTAGACAACCAGTGCTTTAAAAAAATTATAAATTTCTGCTACTACAACGGCTTCGCTCCACATAACCGAGTCTCGCTGGACAATCGGACAACATTTAGTATTTTTTTGCAGCGTTTAACATCATTTTTTTGGGAAACAAAATTGTGACACCCGTCGCATTTCCCTGTAGGTCAGTGATGGACTATTACCAGTTTACGTCAATTGAGGAACATCCCGTAAAGCAATTTTCTGCACTGCGCTGCACTAGAAAATGTTCACTCGGTTGCCAAGAAAAAAAATTAAATAGCGGTTTGTGCCCTTAACCCTACTGCTGCGTTGCCGCACCAAGAGTAAATAGACAGCGAATAGTGGTGCGTGTATCACGCACGCGATGACACAGCAATTGTATGAAAGGCCTCGACACGCTGTGGGTGTATGTATCATTCATAATCAACAGATTGCTGCCAGTTCGTTGTAGTAAACGCCTGCTAACTAGCTAATACAGTTGTATTGGCAGGCGTTTGTTATTCATTAGTGACTGCACACACACACACACACAACACACACACACACACACACACACACACACACACACACACACCACAGCGTCATACGTTGGTGTATCACTGCATCGCACGTTCAAGGAATTCCACTTGTAACTGTTTTCTCTATTTTGGCAGTGGCATAATTATGATTTGTGATGAGACTGAGATGGGACTGAGATGTACTATTGAACAGGCATATTTTAAAGGAGTTGGACGCTTTGTGCGACAACCATAATAATAACACCATATTTTGCTATGTTGTATAACAATTTAAACGTAAATATTCTCATCTGCTGTCCACTATAATCTATTGTTTGCTGTAATACATCGTTGAGAGATCAGAGAGTCCTTTTTCATGAATCTTGTCTGACACGTTTTTTTTTATAAAATAGTGAATGAGGTCTCATTTTCGTGTTTCATGTAGTCTACTTTAAACTCTTCAGTTTCATAGTTTTTCTTCCTGTCATATTACTCAGAGCCCTATCCATCATGAAGGTCTTCATCAACTAAATTTCCTTGACCTTTGTGATTGACTGATTGATTGACTGATTGATTGATTGATTGATTGATTGATTGATTGATTGATTGATTGATTGATTGATTGATGATTTGTATGTGAGTATACATTTACACAAGAAATGGGGGTGGATAGAAGGATGTGCTTATTAATCACTTCCTCCAGTTCTATCACAACTTCTATAAGTACAATGTGTCTGTCTACTTTGCAGATAATGATACACCGCGGTCTCAGAGCTGTGGCCAAACTGTTTCAGACAGTCAAGGACACATAATTATGGTTTAAATTGCAAAGTCACTACCGGTTTAAGACTGTAAATGGAGCCCAAGTGGAAATGGATGTCCTGGTTTATTTTCAACTGTAATAAGCCACGAACAGTTTTGCGCAAAGTGCTGATATTAAACATATGGCATTTTATTTTAAAAACTCCCAACCAGGTGTTGCACAAAAATATATGGTACATTCTGTCTGATGTTAATGATCCAGCTCAGTTGGCTAATCTTTCTGTGTGAATCCATTGTTCTCCGGCTAAGCTAAGCTGCCTGGTCTTGTTGCATGACAGGTGGCGGTCTCTGGTGTGGTGCAAATGAGTTAATACTGGATCACATTTCTTTGTGCTGCGAACCAGCGAACAAATCTTCTAAATTGGATTGCCAGATTTTGCAGCGTGACTTTTTTGCAAGCAGTTTTGACAGTTCATCTCATAATGATGATACATATGTTTGTGTCAGCAAGGCGGGCACAGTGATCAAGTAACCGGGTTGTACTCGGTTGAAACTTGGTCCATATACCAGCGTCAATTTGTCATCAATATGAGATGACTGTTTTTTTATCGCCTAATAATCACAATTTGTAGTGCCCCCCTGAACTTCCTGTCATTTATGGAAATGGCTGCGTGGGCGTTTCAATTCCCGTTTAGCCTACGATGTGGGACGAGGACCAATTTCCTGGTGTGTGCTTAGGCATCTGGGTTAGATATGGGTGCTTCAGAAGTAATAGTTGTATTCAAAGTAACGTTTAAGTACGTACTCGTCCAGTTGAGAATTCCACTTTATACATCAGAGCTGGAATTATTACACTTCGACAGTAATCGATTACATTTTTAAAAGTATGAATATGATTATGAGTATAGTTACTTAGAAGTTAAGTAATTTTAGCAATGTAGTTATGATATCTGAATGTGATATTGTTTACATTGTGTGTATGTTAGATTTGTTGTACCAGTTACAGGATAACATACAAACTACAGGGACACATGTAAACAGATTCAACAGGTGCAAACAAGTCTGCTATTTATTGGCATTGATTGGGATCTGTATCTGACTGTTAATGTTGTTGATGGGACCAGGCCAATGTAAATAAGAAAACTGTCATTATGATAAATTTTGCTATGCAGTTAAGTATGAGTACAATTACACACAATTGTGATTGGTGAACATATTATGATTCCTCTCATCTCTGTAATAAGTAGGTTTTTTAACTGGTTCAAAAAATTTCCCTCTGATAAAGATGAATGTTTTCAGTTTACATTAAGTGATTCAAGAAGACCTGGTTTTATCACCGATTCTTACCTCTGAACAAGTTCTTTTATGGCATTTCCTGTTGTTGACAGTACAAGTGGCCAACTTATTCGAGGAGACAGATGCATTCAGCCAGTGTCTTGAGACCAGTCTTACATGAGTTGACATTAATTACCCCTGTCCAGATGGTGACCAGTGTAAACACAGGCCCACTACCCACACGACATTGGTTGTCCTGAGCAGGACAAGAGTCTGCTTGCACTAAATGCACTACATAAATGATAAGCACTGAGCCCAATCCATCAGGCGGTGGTTCCATGCCATGGTAAGCGGGGATGCTTCCTGGAATGTCGTTGGCCAAGACGTTAACTCGTACCAGAATGCAGCTTGTCACCATGTCGTCAACAACGTGTCCAGTCTGTATCCTTATCGGGGGAACTAGGGGCTTCTGGCGAGGCGCTGAACTGTTTACGCGCTCATTTCACAAGAAAAAATGTCCTGGTGTTAATAAGGTGCAGGTCAGGTGGCGTGCGATCTGTGGCACTGATGGGACTCAGCAGTTGTTGCTTGCTCTGTTTTGTCAACAACCTAGAAACTAGTGTGAAAGAAAGATGATGGCGGTAGTACTTAGCCAATAGAAAGGACACTAGTAGCAAAAAGAGACACTAGTGTTAGCCAATAGAACAAGGCGTGTAGTAGTAAACAAGTAGTGCTTACCATCAAACTTGAGAGAATGCCAAAACTGTAAGGGTAGGAAAAATATAACATTGGATATAAAAAGAAAGACAGCATTGGTAGCTAAAGAGACACATTTTGAAAACAAAGTGCTTACAAAGATTTAGTGCCTTTTGGCAGAAACCACTAAAGAGCTCGACAGAGTCAGACCTGTAAAGGCTAGAAAGTACATGGTTCTCTGCCAAATCTTGAGTTATATTGACGTTTACCTAATCCCCCTAGAGGGCGTAGTGGACAGCTGGGTTAGTTATCGGCCAGCGGAGGTGTCTTGAAGACCAGCGAATGATTCGTCATAGCCATTTCATCACCGCACTGAGCGCATTTCCATTTATTGATCTGTTTTGGTCACCTAGTGGTCAGTGCGTGACCGTACATGCATGTGCTGCCATTGTTAGAAGGGTAGGAAATTGGCAATTGCCCATTTCCCTGAACTAACCCTCACCCAAGTCACAAGTGTATTGTGCCACAAAATTTGCAGACCATTTTGCAAACGAGATCGGGATACGGTGTCAGTGTTGCCATGGCTACTAGAAGCATTAGGAAGTCAGTTAAAATAAGGATGATATATTTTGATCACAGTGTATGAGAAATGTCATCTTATCGCAACAGATTAATGACTTCTCAATTAAATCTTTGGGTTAGAAGGTATGAACTGACCAAGTGATATATTTATGGCGGGTGTAGTAAAAACTTGATTACAATTGAGTTTGTGTGGTTAGAAGAAAGTCCTTAGATATATATTAAGTCAATAATTAATTATACAGCATTAATTGACTGAGGGGGGCATTGCTACATATATGATTTCAAAGATTTATTTTATTTATAAAATAGGGAAGTGCTGATGGTCAAAACAGTTGCAGTGAATCACGTTGACCATGACAGCCAAGCTGGTCTCATTAGTACACAACAAATGATGATGAACTGATTAGAAAACACTAAGGAAGACCAAGCTTGTTAGCCGTGAAACAGCTTGTTAGGTGGTATTCCTGGCAGCGTGTCATGAATTACTTGGTGATTTATGCTACGAGGAAATGACTTGATAAAGTAGCTGTTCTCGCTGGTCAAATAATGTGTATTTACGGCGGTGTAAGGTGTCGAGGTATTGGTGAACAACAGTCCTGGACTTGGTTTTCTGCACAGGTTGCAAGCTGTGTAGTGTGGCCTGCAGCGCATGATGATGGTCAGATAATTATGGGATGTTAAACTGATGTGGTCAGTGGTGTGGACTGACCGGAAATGGGTCAAGGATAGAGGCCTAAGTGCATAATTAGCTGTGGCCCGTTGACCCATGACATCCGTGACGCGTGAGGCGGGTTCTAACTAGGACACAGCCAGGCAGGCGTGGACTATGTTACTTGGGTGCGCACACTGCCTGCGTAGAGGGGGTGCAGCCGCTTGCTGCAACAGCCACGACTTGCCATGTCTAAGCAGTGGTGTTGTCAGATCTCTGATTCACACATTTTCAAATGATTGCTGCTCATAAGTATGTGTAGTTGCACAGTCACAGAAAGCTTGTAGTTGGTCCAGGATGTTGTGGAATCACTCACCTAGATTTTGGTTCTTTTACAGATGTCATAGTTAGACTTAACACAATGGGTAAATAGTATTATCCAGCTATGGATTAATTTGTTTTAGATATTATAAAGTGTATGAATTTAAACGGTGTTAGTGAACGTTCCTTTTGTATGAACTTTGTCAAATATTTCCTGATAAAGAAAATTATTTACTTTTTGTACAGCCTCCAATCAGCTGTAATTTATCGAGTTGAAACATATCCTTTTATTTGACGATAATTTATGCCATAGCACTGCTTGGTAATATTACAATCATCAACTCGTAAAGTATTTCTCAGACATTATCAATAATGTCAGTCGTTTTCTAAGCACCATTTTATAATGGACTACATACTGACTTACTTACTGGCTTCACATTTATGTTTTACAGTGCACCACTGATCAAATGTATTTGTAAATTGTTTAGTTTTTTGTTTGTATTTTTCACTCTGGAAACTAGAGAAACTGGAGCTATGACAAGACCACACAATTATTCCTTGGCTAAATATTGTTTATATGACAGTTATTATTCTAACTATAATAATATTATGTATGTGTATGTATATTATATATATATATATTTTATATATATATATATATATTACTGTATTTATTATATATATATATATATATATATATATATAACATGCATTTTGTTTATGTAATACGTTTGAGTATTGTTGATGTGTTCGTTGGAAGTACTTGGAGCGACCCCGTGGGGTGTGTTCAGGCAGAGGTTGTTTGGGTGGTAAATAGATCCAGTGTAGTTATCCTTAGTTTGCTCCTAAGCATCAGGGTGACTCAGCCAGGGAGACGGCCAGTGCCTGGTACAAGAAGCATCGACAGTCCACTGGGTGACCGCTGGCGTGGCCTGTCTGTCTGTGTGTCTGTGTCCGGTCATCGTGGAGACTGCCTTGTAAATTCCTTCGCATGTGTTCTGGGACCCTCCCTGCATTTCACAGACCAACAACACCTGTTGTTTTCACGCAGTTTCACAAACGTCTGTAATGATGTGTTTAGTTTGCCTGGGTGGGTGGGGCTGAGATGTTGATGTAGTGTGTACAAGAGGAGAGTGTGGGACCTGTGTGCTCTCACTGGTATGTTTGTGTGTGTATGTATGTGTGTGTGTGTGTGTGTTAGTGTAGGCCACTCACTGGTGGTACTACTTTCTCACTGAACTAAAGAGGAACTGCTTTGAATGGCTGGGTTATCACCTGCAATCTGTGTGGTGACATTACTCGCTGCTGTCTCACAGATGTCGCTGTGATATAATGTCACCAGGTGAAGGTGTACAAAGAACGGTGATTGTTCAGATATGTGATGGTGTCACTGGGTCAGAGAGTAAGCCTGTAGGCAGATCTTCATGGTGTGATGTCACTGAGGCATATCGATTTAACATAGCATAGCTGATGCACCCATGGTATGATGTCAAGAGTCATATAATGCAAATAAGGAAGGTTATGATGTCACCCGGATCGTGTATGTGAATAAGGAAACTTACTGCGATGTCACTGG